>CM034157.1:94015969-94126422 GCA_019776745.2 Taxus chinensis
TAACTACTAATTTGTTTTTGTAGAACCTGCGTTGCTTGAATATTGTCCACAAACAAAACAAAACAAAACAACAAAAATCCCTGTCAAATACACCATTCAAAGACAATTGCTGAAACAAAAAAAAAGTACGCTCAGGTACGCAATTATTTTTCCGCTAGTGATTTATTTCAGTTGAAAGAACAACTGCATTTAATCACTTATCAATTTTTTTGGGCACGTAACGAGGTTGGATTTCATCACCACCAGAAGCTACAAACACCGGTGACGTGGAACTTGACTACCACGCACCACAACATTTTGCATCTGCATTGTGCACTTGAGACCTCGTCTCATCACAATCACACGTTCGTTTTACCTCGCCGCTGCTCTTCACTTTACAGGTAATGTTGTCGTGCAGCGCATGCGAGTCACGCCTAAATCGCTTTAACAACAAGCCTGGGCATCGTTCCTGTAAATCTTCGGGATTTATACGGACACATACACATTCATCCCCCAGCACCTTCCACCTTTTCACAAAACCTGTTCTGGACGTGTGATTCACTCCGAAACAGGCAAGTAAGTAAGAATTGGTGAGTCTCCTCCAGTGCTCTAAGGGTTCCCCATACCAATTTTGTCCCCGTACAGAATTAGGTATATTAGGACTAAGGTATATCAGAGGACGCATCTCTTGGAGTAATAAGAGCCTGCATCCACCATTTCACAGCATACTTGTATGATTGCATGAAAACATGATCATTCCTGAAGAAGAAGTTACCTCATAAGCCAAAACAATTAAATCCACATGACTGCTTGCTGTTTGAAAAACACAATAGTTTAGCATTTTTTTTATCATAAAACTTGGCTGATATCAATGTGTTCATTATAAAAGTTCAGACCCTACTTGTGTTCCACAAAAAAATCAGTTCTCGACCAATTCAATACCAAGAGAAAACATCCAAACAATCCAACAACACATATCAAACCATCACACCAATTTCATTAGCTTACCTCTTCCAACAATACATTTTTCATAGCTTGTCTTCAGCTATATCCAACTGATATTGAGTGACTGGCATTCACTCCCCATATTGTCAATTGTCAAAACATCCTTCATAGCTTGTTTCCAGCTATATCAAACTAATATTGGGTGACTTGTTTGAGTTCACTCATTATTCTGTCCACCATCGCATTTATCCAAATCACAGCCAACACAAATCCTTTCACAACCATATCGTGATTAACCTATTCAGGTTACTCTCCCCGTCAATAGTCCAGAGCTTGTTTAAGTCAAATCTACACAACGTGCAACAAATCGTCTAATAACTCGTCTCAAGTTACATCATCATCATATTGAGATAACTTGTTTGAGTTACTCTCCTTATCAGTCATCACAATCTTATTCACGATAAATCCAAAGTAATGAAAGTCATCATGGTATTCACTCGCAGTCACAATCATGAAAATGACGATGAAGAAGTCGCACAACCAGAACTCACCACTGAAGAACAAGAACAAGTCAATAGGGTGATAGAACAAAACAAAAATGAATATCTGTTACACATCCTAGCCATGGGGCAAAACTACCCCCTGACTTCGGGACCGAAAATTTAAACAAACTCATCGACAATGGTGAATCCAGTTATCACAATGAAATACCAAACAATCCAAATGGTTCTTCGGCCGAAGAATTATTCACTAAAATCCAAGATTTAACAAAGAAAACTGAGGAAACAACAACTAGAGCTGAAAGATTAAAAGACTTCAATCTAGATTCCAATACTCACGACATGTTTGATAACCGTCCCCCGCTTCTCCATTTGCACAAGAATGGAAACTTATGAAAGACACCATTCAGGGACTGCAAAAACAATCGAAACAATTCAACTTTGAAGAATTGTGTCCTTATCCATTTGATACAGAGATATCATGATTACCATTTCGGCCATCCTTTGAAATCCCTAAGTTTGATAAATACAAAAGTAAAGGTGACCCCCATGAACATGTCAAGGAATTTTACATGCAATGTCAGGAAGTTGCCTATCGAGACACGTACCTTTTACGATTATTCCCCCAAATTTTAGGAGGACAAACTTTAGACTGGTTTTTCCATCTATCCAAAGGGTCGGTCATGACATTTGCAGATTTATCGGAGAAATTTGTCAAACATTTTTCTTATAACCTAGACTCAGAAATAACCATGCTTGATCTCTGTAACACTAGGCAAAGGCCAAACGAAAATTTTGCTTCCTTTTTACAACGATGGCGCGGAATTGCAAGTCGATTTCCCTGCTCAGTACCCGAGAGACAACTAGTTAGCATTTTTGTCCCTAATCTCAATGCCGAATTATCATTCCACATGCAAATGCATTGTCTGAATAGTTTTGAAGAAGTCATCGAAAATGGGACACAAATCGAAAAAGCCCTCATTTCTAAGGGCTTACTTAAAGCACCCTTTAGAGACCAACCTTATCGAGACACTCCTCCAAACCAGGACAAATCTAAATTCTTTAACCGGAATCAAAATATCGTCAACGATGGTGTTACTGATTCCCGCCATGTCTGAAATGTCCAAAACCATCCCACCACCACGTTAAAATAGAAACAACCCATCATTATCCCTAGAAAGGAAGTTCCTTCTAGGGATCGACGAAGAGAGTTCACTCCTCTCGGAGAAAGTCTATCTAGTGTCTTTCGTCATTTGGCAAATGCTAATATGATTACATATCCCATTGTCAAACCCTTCGAAGAAGGACAACCCAAACCAAATTGGTATAAATACAATGAATATTGTGATTACCATCGCATAAAAGGGCACTCCACAGATAGATGCATGCAACTTTGCCATTACGTCCAAGACCTGATTGAATGTGGAGACATAGAAGTTGAAAATACTTCTGAGACAAAAACACCTAATGAAAAACTTCACATGTTCAAAAATCCATTCCCTAACCATGATAAAAGTTCAAAAGATAAGGGCCAATCATCAAGCAATGTCAAGTATGACTCAGTCATCTCGACCATAGATTATGACCAAGACTTAGTGGCAACTATAAAGATCAAAACTGACTGTGCGATCACCACTAGACAGAAAAAAATATGGGTCCCTATAACAAAAAAATCAGCCACTTCGTCCCCGGCATCACCTCCTAATCCACCATCTAATTCCGCCGCCAATTCCTCTCCACAACCTACGCCATCATTTAATATTGTCAAACAATTAGAGAAGACTCCCGCACAAATTTCAATCATGGAACTACTTAATTCTTCTCCCGCACTACAACACATCCTTATGAAAACATTGAATAACACTCGTGTCCTTGAGGACATCAATTCACAAAAATTCCAGGCCTTAATTGCACATTTTACAGTCCCCAATCCTATTTTATCTTTTGGTCATGTTGACCTTCTTAATCCCAACATCGCTAATAATCATTCTTTATAAGTTGAGGGTTATGTAACTCATCGTAAAATCAAGCGCGTCTTAATTGACAACGGATCAGCATTAAATATTTGTTCTATGAAACTTTTACGTTGTCTAGGTTACACTGAAAATGATTTGTAAAACAATATCATAACCATTCGTGGGTATGATAATAGTGAAAGAAAGTCTAAAGGCACAATCACGTTGCCTCTCCAAGTTGGACCCATCACCTTAGACACGATTTGTCATGTGGTAGATGTAGAAGTTGCCTATAACATTCTTGTCGGCCGACCATGGATTCATGCCATGAAAGCCGTCCCATCAACATTCCACCAATGCATTAAGTTTCCTCATTTGGACAAGGAATTTACATTACGTGTAGATCCCCAACCTTTTGAGTATTGTAGATTCCTCGAAGGACGGTATCGACATGATCACTATTGTCCATCCACAGATAAATACGCTTCACCTCGGATAATCCCTAATGAAACACGCATCGATCCTGATACACTCCCTAACAATAATCCAAAACCATCATCTCATAACCAAAACACATTTTCCAATCCATTATCATCCGCTAGTCAACCACCTTCCACCAGTCCTCCTCCCACTAATCAATCATCTTCTTCCACTAATCAAGCTTCTTCTTCCAGCAACAATTATTCTTCCACCACACCACCTTCTTCTTCACCTAGCCAATCTTCTTCATCCAACCACACCTCCTCTATTAAGATACCTCCTCCTGTGAATAACCAACCTTCATCCTTCAATCCACCCCCTTCTTCTTATAACCCATTTTCTTCATCTTTTAAGACTACCAAACTAACTTCCCCACCACATGAGGTACCTATTGGTCCCCCATCTCACACATTTAAAATCATTGACACGGGATGCGGTGAATATCAATTTCAAAAGATGGCAGACTCTTTTTATATCACCAAATCCCCACATAGCTATGGCAAACCTAACGCTCCACATCTGAAAATCCATCCCAATTACCAAATGGGTCAGTCAGTTTGGAAAAATTTTGGTCATCTTGACAACGAACATATTCCAAGTTCTTCAAGATCTTGGTTATATAATGACGAATTTGCTCCATGTTATGAGTCCCCTCAATTTACCAAAGCTCACCGAATAATGAAAAACATGCGATGGCAGGGTAAAGGACTCGGTCCAAATGAACAAGGTCATTTAGACCCTATAAATTGCACACAACATCATGGTAAACATGGTCTAGGTTTCAAGGTGTTTGATGTCACTCCCATAATAATTTCGAGTGACAATGATGACACCAGTTCTGATAATGACATTAGGTCTCCATGTAGTCTTTTTGAGGACCTCGCTGAAACACATCTTGCCTTTGAACATTTTTCTATTAATGTCATCAATTTTGAGCCTACACATCCGAGTCTCATAGACCATGGCCAACCACATCATGTAGCCATGGACATGTTCCAAAATGATGAAGCCATCGAAGAATTCCTTGGAACTCGTGACCAAATACCTACTTCAGACCATAGAAAAGGATTTGAAATCAATCTAAATGAATCAGCCTATTTTGGCGAAGAGATAAAATATTCAGATCCTTCACCCTCAGAAAATTTGGATCAAAAGTGCAAACAGAGGATTTCCCATAGTCAAAACCTCACCACCACCCTATCCAATAAACATGTCAAAAAATTCCAACAAACACCCGACACTGATGACCTACATCAACCATTAGCATCGTTCTCTGAAAAGGATACATCTAAAATGCTTGTAGAAGAAACAAAAGACATAAACATTGGCACCACTGAACAACCAAAAATTTTACAACTTGGCATTAGTCTGTCTGACCAAGAATGCATGGAATTCACAACACTCCTTATTGAATTCCAAGATATATTTGCATGGACATATAAGGACATGCCAGGCCTGGACCCATCTCTTGTAGTACACCATCTTGTGGTACATCCAGATGTAAAACCTGTAAAGCAAAAACTACGTAAAATGCATCCCCAAGTTGCATTACTTGTTAAAGCCGAACTCGAGAAACTCTTGGAAGCTGACTTCATCAAACCTATTGATTATTCAGCATGGATATCTAACATAGTTCCTGTCAGCCAAGAAAACTCCTGGCATCAGAATATGCACAGACTTCTGTGACATCAACAAGGCTTGTCCCAAAGATGACTTTCCCTTGCCAAATATAGACATGATTGTTGATTCTACGGTAGGCCATGAAATGCTCTCCTTAATGGATGGATTCTCTGGTTACAATCAAATACGTATTGCTGAAGGAGATCAACATAAAATGGCATTTACTACACCATGGGGCACCTTCTGTTATAAGGTCATGCCTTTCGGATTGAAAAATGCTGGTGCCACCTATCAACGAGCAATGACTGTCATCTTCCATGACATGTTACATGATATCATGGAAGATTATGTTGATGATATATTAGCAAAATCTAAAACACGAATAGGGCATCCAAGTGTGTTGAGACACATTTTCGATAGATTACGTGAGTATAAGGTTCATCTTAACCCAAAGAAATGTGTGTTTGGAGTAACCTCTGGTAAATTATTAGGGTTTATTGTCTCACGAAGAGGCATAGAAGTGGATCCTGCCAAAGTCAAAGCCATTATGGAAATGCCTCCTCCTCAAAACCTAAAAGAATTACGCAGTCTTCAGGGAAAGATACAATCTATTCGGCATTTCATATCACAGTTGGCTGACAAGTGCCATCACTTTAATCAGTTACTCAAGAAAGATGCACACTTTCACTGGAACCACGATTGCCAAGATTCTTTTGCTAAGTTAAAAGAATACCTCTCTAGTCCACCTGTTCTTATGTCACCAGTTGCCGATAAACCTATGTTGCTTTATACATCTGCCACTGAACATGCCATAGGAGCTCTACTAGCACAACATAACAATCAAGGAAAAGAACAGGCTGTATATTACCTTAGTCGAACACTTATTGAGCACGAAATACGTTATTCCCAAATCGAAAAAGTATGCTTAGCGGTTGCCTTTGCATTCCATAAGTTACGTCATTACTTGCTCAATCACACAACTAAGTTGATTGCCAAAATTGATCCTCTCAAGTATTTGTTGTCCAGACCCATTCTCACGGGAAGAATGTCTAGTTGGGTCGTATTACTTAGTGAATTCGATGTCGAGTTTGTTCCGCAGAAAGCAATTAAAGGACAAGCCCTTGCCGACCAACTTGCTGAGGCACCCCTTCCTGGCACAGAACCACTTCAGTTTTCTTTTCCTGATGAAGATATTCTACACATAGACATCGCGCCAGCTTGGACTCTATTTTTTGATGGATCTTGTAATCTCCATGGCTCAGGGGCTGGTATTTTGCTTATCACACCCAGCGGACATGTTATCCCCAAATCATTTCACTTAGCATTCCCATGTACCAACAATATCGCAGAATATGAAGCTCTCATCGCAGGATTAAAACTGGCTATATCTTGGAATCTTACAGAATTAGCTGTATTTGGTGATTCTTTACTTATCATCAAGCAAGTTACTGATGAATACCAGGTCAAGGATGAAAAACTTATCCCATATAAATGCATGGTGGATAGTCTTCGAAGCTATTTTCGATTAATTAGCTTTGATCAAATTCCCAGAATTTGTAATAAATCTGCCGACGCTATGGCAACCATCGGATCCCTATTAGAAATCGCATCTAGTCAACCCCAGGCACATTTTCTCATTGAACATCTCTTAATGCCTACCTATGATCTTCCTGAAAACACTATGGTATGTGAGATCATGGGTCCGAATAACCCTTGGTACCACGATCTTTATACCTTCATTCGTGATAAAACATTTCCTGCCGACATGAAACCAATGCATAAACGTGCTTTAGCACAACGTGCTTCTCGTTACACCATTTTAGCAGAAACTCTTTATAAACGAGGATATGATGGCACCCTGCTCCGATGTCTTAATCAGGAAGAATCCTCGAGTGTCTTAGCTGAATTCCATTCTGGTATCTGTGGAGCACACATGAATGGTATCGCCTTAGCCAAGAAAATCCTGCGAGTTGGATATTATTGGCCCACCATGGAAAGTGACGCATGTCATTTTGTCAAATGTTGTCAAGCATGTCAAAAGCATGGAAATCTTATCCATGCACCTTCCCAGGCATTACAATCGATAACCACACCATGGCCCTTCTCTCAATGGGGACTTGACCTCATTGGTAAAATCAGACCAACATCTTCCGATGGACATAAGTTCATCATTACCGCTACCGATTACTTCACTAAATGGGTAGAGGCTATGCCTCTCACTTATGTTACCGGTAGCCAAATATTGAAATTTATTTTCAATAATCTCATATGTCGATTTGGTATTCCATCCGCTCTGGTTGCAGATAATGGCAAATCATTTAAAAACCAAGATGTAAAAGACCTAGCCAAACGTTTTCACATCAAACTTAAATGGTCTACTCCATACTACCCTCAGGGCAACGGTCAAGTGGAAGCAACCAATAAGACCTTAAAATCCATCATGGAAAATATTTTCAACACCCATGGACGTAATTGGCATACTCAAATTTACCCCGCTCTTTGGGCTTACCGTACATCTTACCGCACACCTACCAGAGCCACCCCATTTTCCCTTGTTTATGGTTGTGAAGCCATTTTACCTATTGAGATAGAACTCCCATCCTTGAGGATCTCCCTTAAAGATGTAATTAATGAGGATGAATACCGACAGTCACGGCTTCAAGAGCTTGAGCTTCTTGATGAAAAATGACTTAATGCTCTCAATCATCTTCAAGTCTATCAAAACTGACTGCAACGCAGTTATCATAAAAAGGTAAGACCCAGAGAATTTGAAATTGGTGACCTTGTTTTAAAAGAAAATCAAAAGAATACCACTAAAGAACGAGAAAAACAAGGAAAATTTGAGCCTAATTGGTTAGGACCCTATGTAATCACAGCTAAATTTGGCTCTGGAGCCTATAAATTGGCCACTGCAGATGGTCAAGATCTTGATGAACTAATGAATGTAGTTCATTTAAAGAAATTTTATCCTTGAGATGTTCACTATTCCAGGATACAACATGTACATTGTTCCTTTTGTCTTGCTTATCTCTGAATAATTTAAATTTATTCATTTCCATTGGCAGATATTTTCTTTATCAAAATCACATCTTCATATTTATCATCATGAGACAAGTGCTAATATAAATCCTATTAAGTTTGTGAGCGTCATACTTCTTCCACTTTCAGTCGCTTTCCGCTATGGTCATACCTAGAAGCTTACTGATGGTAATATATTCCCTTCTAATACATTCTCTCTTTCATAACAAAGCTCTAAACTTCGTTACCCAGTTCGTTTGGTTGTCCATCTCAGTCTTCGGTGTTGAACCCTCGCGTCCTACTAGTCGTGTGGGGCTGAGATTGGGGGCAGACGTTTCTTCCCAAATACAAAGCACTATTGTAAAAAAATCCATCAATTCAATAACTTATGAATAATTCATTGTCACATCTTTCGTCCTTCATAGTCTTTGGTGTTGAGCCCACACTTCTTACTAGTAGTGTGAGACTGGGAATGGAGGAAGGTGCCCTTACTCATCTACGTCTTGTCTTCGGTGATAAACCCTTGCCTCTTACAAGTGGCATGGGGCAAAGCGTAGAGGGTCATTCTCATACAAGCATAAAAACATTGCAAAATAAAAAAAAAAACAAAACAAAAAAAAAAGACAAAAAGGGAATTCACTCGCCTATATTTTGCCTTCGGTGATGAGCCCTTGCTTCTCACTAGTAGCATGGGGCAAGGCATAGGGAGTCATTTCAAAAATACAAAATCTTATAGTGCTTACAAATTATAGAATCCCCAAACACGTAATTTAGATGCCTAAGTGAAGAGAGAACTATCCCTTAACCTCATATCTTATCAATCAGCAGGCCACATAACTGTCTAAGTCTAGCATGTGACTCATAAAGTGAAAGCCATTTTTGAAACCGGTTCAGTACCATTATGAAGAATGGAGTCACAATTTCCCAAAGGGATTGTTGTTAGCATTTGTCTCTATATTCATTATCTACCTCCTACGTCCTTCTTGATTCTCGGTGATGAGCCCACACATCTTACTAGTTGTGTGGAGTCAAGAATGGAGTTGGAATTCTTTTCATCATATCATCACCACCATATCCTGCCAATGGAAAGAGAATTTGTGTTATTCTGAGCATAAGTTACAACACGGAACATGGTACATATGGATGATATCCATGTTTATCGCCTCTTAAAAATAAGTCTGCACTTTGGTCCATAAATTGCCAATCACAATGTAAAAATCCACAAACAATGTAAAAATCTAAAAATCCAAAAACATTTGAAAATCGTCAAAAATTCAAAAACAATGTAAAAATCCAAAAATCTAAAAACATTTGAAAATCATCAAAAATCCAAAAATAGTGTAAAAATCTAAAAATCCAAAAACATTTGAAAATTGTCAAAAACCTAAAAACATTAGAAATAATCATCCAAAATCTAACAAAAAAATTAGAACTCGTCAAAAATCCCAAAACATTAGAAATACTCATCAAAAATCTAAAAACAATGTAACAATCTAAAAATCCAAAAACATTTGAAAATCATCAAAAATCTAAAAAAATCTAAAAATCCAAAAACATTTGAAAATGTCAAAAATCCTAAAAACATTAGAAACAATAAAAATCTAACAAAAAAAAAAATTGTCAAAAATATAAAAACATTTGAAAATCATCAAAAATCCAAAAACATAATAGTCAAAGATCCAAAACCATTAACAAGAATTGTCAAAAATCTAAAAACATTTGAAAATCGTAAAAAATCTAAAAATAGTGTAAAAATCAAAAAATCCAAAAACATTTGAAAATCGTCAAACATCGACAAACAACGTAAAAATCCAAAAATCTAAAAACATTTGAAAATTGTCAAAAACCCAAAAACATTTGAAAATTGTCAAAAACCCAAAAACATTAGTCCAAAATCAACAAAAAAAAAATCGTCAAAAACAAAAACATTAGAAAATCTAAAAATCCAAATTACACAACACAAAAACATTAACAAGAATCGTCAAAAATCTAAAAACATTTGAAAATTCAAAAGACCAAAAACATCCACAAAATTGTAAAAACTCAATAACCAACACAATTCATCCTTTGAACTATTATCCCAAACGAATGGTCCAACCACCTTATGACTACCAATTTCAAACCACTTCTCCTCGCGTGAATCCTCGCTTGGGGAAAATCCGGCTCTCATTGTTTCCTTGTTTGAGGAGAATGACCCAATCCCTTGTACCCCTACTTGGGGGCACATCTAATCAATCATCACTGTGGAACACGTTAGGGACATGTTTACTGGTTCTTGTGTTGCATTATTAGTGGCAAATTATTAATTGCTTTCTTGTATCTTGATATATTACAGGGGGCATCTTGATTTTATGTATCCTGGTGTTCTCTGTAATATTCTTATGTTATCTGATTGCATGTCGTACTGGGGCATCATACTTTCTTGATGGCCTCTGTCTATGCTCTCTTCCATTTGCATATCATACTGGGGCATCAAACCTTTTTGATGGCCCCTGTCTATGCTATCACGCATATTACAGTCTAGTCATCCTGATCTTTTATATCACGATGCATCCTGTTATGTGCTATATTAAAATTAAGATGCTTTTCGTCACGTGAGTATCTTCCTGCATGATCAACATCTTACTTTGCACCCCATCCATTCACCCATACTAATGCATTCTCCAGTTTGCGAATCCTACTTGATCACCGTTGCAGTTTGCGAATCCTACTTGACGATCTTTCTCAAGTAGCATTCACTATCCAGCAGCTCCTTCTCCCCCACCATGATCACCATGTATTTGATCCATTCATTCTCACTCCTCATTTTTACTCCTCCGCCGCTTATACCCATATTACCCTTCTCACCATTCCTGTCCCCTCTCACCCATTGGTATTCTTTCCTTTCACCCTTTTGCTTCCCGCTTGACAATCTTACTTAATAACCCCTTCTATATAGAATCTTCAATGGAGGTTTACCCTCTCCCTAAGATCTTCCCGCTGTAGAAGCTTCTTCACCACCTGCCCTCTCATCAAACAACCATCACCACCAAACACATCTTCCCACTCCACCTCTTCTACTTCCCATTCTCGCATCATTAGTCTCACCACGTGGGCATCCCAATTAAGGATTCCCCTCACACTCTCCACCCTCCACTGCATATATTCCTTCATCCATTCATGTTACACTCCTTTGTTTCTTTTTTTTCTTATCATCACCTCATCTCATATCATATACCACTTAGGCATACCTCACTCACTCTTTTCTCATCCTTCCCCAAATCCACCTTATGCCTGGTCATCCTACTTACATGCTCTCGTAGTATGGAAAATTCACTTGAGGGTTCCCCTTCAGTCCATTTTGTCATACCCTATTCCCACCAACTCTAACATCATCCTTCTTCTTCCTCAGCTTGGCGATCTTACTTAACCATTCCAGCCGCATGGCAATCTTACTTAAGACTTCCACTTAAGGTTGATCTACCCTGTGGCCTTCCCCCATCCCATCATATTTCCCCCATCTTATTTCTCCCACCTCTCATCGCGATCATCTTCTTCACCCTACCATTCCACCCCTATCCCCAATATCATTTTGTCTTTCTCTTTGCATATCATCCCTGTCGGTTGGGTGACCCTACGAAACCTCTCCAGCAGTATGATGATCTTACTTAAGAGATTCTCTTAAGCATGACATGTCATCTTACACTCGCCCATCACTCTCCAATCTCACCATCCATATTTCCTCTTCATTCCCCATCATCACATCTTTTTACCACCACTATCACCCTCCTCTGCTTGGCAATCTTACTTAATCACTCACCCAGCATGGCGATCTCACTTAAGAGTCCCTCTTAAGGATGATCTGTCTCCTTGCCTTTCCCCATCACTACACACCCTTCACCCTTCATTTTTTCTCGGCATTCCCCATTATCACATCCTTTCACCTCCTTTTTGATTCTCGCAAACACCACTTCTCGCTTGACCACTTGTCATCTCCAGTTTCACTCACATGGCAATCTTACTTAACCACTTCCATCACATGACAATCTTATGTCAGGGTCCTCCCTACACTTAACTTGTCATCGTGAACTTCTCCCCCTGCCTCATTCTTCGTTCACTTTGTTGATCGCTTCTTCCACCTGGTATCTCCTATTACCCACTTTTTCCTCCTACTATTATCCTTTCTCCACATATCCTCTTACACCATACATCTAATCTCTTCCGCCTACAATCACATTCTTTTCCCCCATTTTCCCCTTCTTGATCCATCATCCTTCATACTGTTTCTTCCCATTATTTTCATGTCTTGGTTCTTCATCCTCACCTCATTCATCCTCATCACCCACATCCTCTCCTCACTTTCACTTAGTCCCAACTCATCCCTCTCATCTTCTTCACTCTTTCCACTTCATCTTCTCAAATTCCCCCCACATTTCTACCCACACACACATTCGCCATTATTGTTAACACTCCTATATCATTCTTTCATCATCATCTTCTCTTCCCGAGCTAATAATTGTCAACGGGTTTTCCCTAAAAATTATCAATCCTCATTCCGCACGACCTCATTCACTCCCTTGGACCTTCTAGAGTTTCCCTTCATTCCTTCCCTCCTCTAAGCCCACCACTCATTGTCAAAGGGTTTTCCCTAACATCCCTTTGTTGGCGTTACCCTTTCCAATCCTCATTAGCTTTCTCATTTTCTTCATTTTTTCTCTCACCCTTCCCCACCACTCATTGTCAAGGGGATTTCCCTAACATCCCTTTCATTGGCATTGCCTCTTCTATCCCCCATTCTCTTTTCTCTCCTATTCTTTTCCCTCACTCCCACCCTTTCTTGTCGCTTCTTACCCATCTCTCCATCTCCTCTTTGCCCTCTTCAATATCTTTACTGTCTTCATCATACATCCTTTTCCTATTTTCTCATCATCCTAGTATCCTCATTTCATGCATCTCCACATCTTTTCCAATCGATGTCATTCCTCCCCTCTTTCTTCTTTGAACATTCCTTATACCATTCCCTTTCCACTTATTACCCCCTTTCTGTATTCCCTTCCTTCTACATCATTTTCTTTGTTATCCTCTTCTCTCTCCCACCCCTCGTCTTATTTCCCTTCCCTTGTATCATCTTCTTCCCCTTTTTCCATCACGTTTCCTCCTTACTTCCCCATCGATAACCTGGTTGTTCAGCGTTGTCCTATCTTTTTTATCATACCACCCTCCACATGCATCTCCATACGGTCTGTTCCATATTCTTAGCCTTGGTCTTCCTCGCAATGACACGATTCCTTCAATCTTCTCCTTGTATTCGTTCTATCTTCCTTTCCTCTCCCCTAATTTTCACGTTTCTTCTGACCACTTCTCCTTTTCTCTACCACCCCTACCTTTTCGTTCATTCTGTATCTGTTTCTCTTCCTTTCTCTCCTCTTTTTCACACTTTCCTCGCCCCTCATAGTTTCTTTTTTTTCTCCGTTCTACTTCTTCTTTTGTCCTCTTTCCATTTCCCTCCATTTCACCCCCTACTCCCACCTCGTTTTCTCCTTCTTATTTATCCTTTCCCATTTCCTACTTTTCTTCAGCTCTCTCATTTATTTCACTTCCACGTATCCCTCTTTACTATCTCTGTTGCTTCCTTCATTTTGCACATCTCTCTATTTCATCCCTTCACCCTCTACTCTGTCATTTTCCTCTTTTTGCCTTGTTTGTCCTTCATCATTCCCTTCTTCCCCTATCATCCCTCTCTCTTATTTCTACCTCTTTCATTCCTTTTTTTTCCCCTCCCCTATCTCCCTTACTCTTCTCATAATCAACCCCCAATCCTATCCATTCCCTTTTCTCTTTCCCACACACCCTCACACCTAGCATTCAAGGTCGATTGAATCCTTTCTCCATTTGCGTCGTGCGGTCATTCCAGTCTCTTCCACTCCATTATCATCCTCTTCTCCACCAAATCCATTTCCTTTCTTTTCGAGAGTTCTGTCGTATATTTCATTCTCATCAGTCCTCTCGAGGGGGCATCACCACATCTATCCATAATCACATCTTCTCATGACATTTTTGTCTTGGAGGATACTATGACATCTGTCACTCACCACTTTCTATTCTCCCCAACAAACATTCGCTCTACCTTTTAAAAAGTAGATTGAATTCTTCCCCCATACCGTCTACTTTCTTTGAAAGGACACTACTTTCATAGTACCCTTCCAAAGAGGGGAAAATGTAGACACCCCAATTTCACATCTATCCTAAATCAATTAATTCCCCTTCCTCATTTCCCACAAAAATACACTTCGAATTAATCAAATATAATTTGATTAATTATCCATTTCAAAATCTAAAAAATAATCCAATCCTCACCACATGTCATTATTCTCCATGTTTTTCCACTATTGAATTAAAAATTCAAATTCAAATCCTCACTCACCTTCGTGGTCCCCACTCACCTAAAATCCTCCACTTATGAATTAAAAATATAATTCAAATCCTCACCCATTCTTCGTGGCCCCCACTCACCTAATCCCACTCACTCATCTAATCTTGCCCACATTTTCAAACCACTCACCACTTGCCCACATTTTCTAATCTTGCCCACATTTTCAAACCACTCACTTAATCTTGCCCACATTTTCAAACCATGATTACTTAAATTAATCTAAGTTAATCACTCCCCCAGGCTATAAATACAACCTTACCCCTCCCCTCTAAACACACAGAGAATAAGCTTTCATGCCATATCTAAGTTCTTGCATCCTTTGAGCAAAGAACATCCTTTTGCCTCGTCCTAATGCCAAAATAGCCTCATAATCCTTTTTCCCATCTAGTGCAAAGTAAGAGGATCGTTGTTGCAGGAAGGTCTTGCTCCGTCTTGAAGAAAAGCACCTACATATCACAAAATCAGGGCTCAATCCAAGTTTCCTAGCCCATTCGGAGGTTTGCTACGGAACGCGAAGGAGGAGGTATGATTATTGGTATTTTACTTCCTTGTTAGTAGTGTATTTTTCATAGCTTTCTGGTTCTTAGTCAAATTTGATTTCTGATGCGGTTATAGAACAACTTGGCCTAGAGACTTATGTGCATCCACATCCATACCCATTAGGATGGGTGAAGAGGGGTGTAGAAATACCAGTTACAAGAAAGTGTAAGTTTAAGTTTAGGATAAATACCCAATATATTGATGTATTATAAGTTGATATCATTCCACATGATGTATTTAATGTTGTATTCAGAAGTCCTTACTTGTATGTCAAGAATGTTTTGTTCACAAGGAGGGAGAACCGATACATAAGGATCAAGGACAGAGTCAGTTTCAACATATGGGAACACCAGAGAAAATCAAAGAATATTATGGTAAGTGCCAACCAAGAACCAAGACTTATTCAAGAAAATCATTATTTTTGTTACTTTCATTGAAGAAAATAAAATGGACGTGAGAGCATGGATTTCTGACCAAAGGTTGGAGATTTTGGTTAGCACTTGACAGTTTTTGCCAAGAAGAAAGCCAGCCACATGAAAAGGACACTCTCACCACCCCGACGCTCTGCCTTCTCAGCTACCCCCCTATCCCGTTAGACGACTTCCCATCAACTCCATCGCCTGAATACTCTCTTACACCCTCCCTCACCAATTCCCCCTTCTACCTTGATTTGTACCCTGTTTCCCTTTCTCTCTCCTACTCCCTCCACTCCTCAACCGTGCCCGAGCCCTCCGTACCCTCACACTCTTCGCCATCTCACCCCTCTCTTTCCACCCAACTCATTCTTCCTCTCTGTTATCTTCCTTCCTCGCCCCCACCCTAATTTTGGCTTTCTTTTCCTTTTACAAAGTATCCCTCGGATTCCCCGCTTCCTCTTACAGCCCACATGGACCGCAGCTTCCAATTGTTTCGGATCCCACTATCTTACCTTTGTCTATCCCCCCCCCCCTCTCTCTCCGGGATACCTTCTCTTTTTTTTCTTTACTTCCTTTGTTTCGCCTAGTTCCCCTTCTCTTCCCGCCCCAAATTTTTCTTCACCCCTTCCCTTTCCCCCCCATTATACTCATTTGATCCCTTTCTCTCCCCTCGTCAATTGCCCCCCCATCTCCCTACCACATCTGCTACCCCCCGCAGCTCTCTCCTGTCCACTCCTATCTACTTACAGCTTCATTTCCATGCTGTCCATCTATCCTCTCTGGTGCCTCCATTGCATTTTTTGTCCTAATACCCTCTTCCTCTATTCTTGCTTTAATCAAACCTCTCCCATTCCTCTCCCTCCCCTCTATTCCTATACCGCCTTCATTTGCCTACATTTCCCCTAGTACAGCTTTCTTTCCCGCCTCTAGCCTCTGCACATGTATCGAACGCATCTTTCCCCTACCTTCCCTCATCAGTACTCCGGTCCCCTCCACCATAAGTTCTAAACCTACTTTGTATTTTCTCCCCTACTCCTTCTGTCCCCCTGTTTTTCCCCCTCTCTCCCCAATCCATGTTTATCTTTTCCCCCATCTATCTTCTACTCAAGGATCAATACAAACTTCCGCTATGCAATCACCGTATCTACCTATGGAGTCACTGGACCTGACCATGGGGCAGTAAGGAGAAGAGGAGGTACAAGGAAAAATGTTGACTATAACAACATCATACATAGAGAGGATTCAGCCAATCCATCCCAAGAGACAAAGATAAGCAAGAATGACGAAGCCACTATAGTATGGGGACTTTCTCATGACTTGAGCAGGTTAAAGAGGAAACCTTCAAGCCATACTTCATGCAGATGCACATGATAGTAAGTGTTAAGACTTGCACCTACTAACGCCATCTATGCATGAAAAAGAACGGAAAGATACAAAATTTTCCTCTAAAGAGGATGTAATCGAGGAACTAGGAGGAGGATGTGAATGGAGCAACAAAAACCAGAAATCCATAGGATTCTTGGCCCGGGGCAAAGGTTGGAAGAGAGAAAGAAGACACCAAGGCAGAGCGTAGTACCGAAGGGGAAAGAGAGGGGATTTAATTCCTTTGCACTCCCCTGTTAAAATTTTTTGGGAGTGAAAGCTCCAATTAGGGGAGTATGACCATAGGGAATCCAGAAAACCCACCAACTTCATCATTTTCATTAGCAAAGAAGGAGAAATGAAGAAAACTGAAGAAAATGAGGTAAACAAAGAGCTAGGATATAATCGTTCTGTGCAGAGTGGTGTGTTACAGAATTTCCACCCTTCAGGGTGGAGGTATCTAATTCCACCCAACCAGGGTGGCGGTCCTAAATCCACCGTCTAATTAGGGGGTGGTCCTGAAACTTATGAATAGAAAAAAAATAAGGGAGCACCAAATGGAAAGTAGTGAATTTGACGTGCCAACTTGCCTCTTCCCTCCTTGACCCTTTACCATTATCCCGTCCATGGGAGGGACATTGGGAAAGGCTATAAAAGAGGAGAACAAGATAAATTAGCAATCGGAAGATCTAGAGGATTAAGAAGAAAAAGATTAATATGAGAGAAATCGAAAGACAGATATTCTTCAAGAGGAGTGGAATTGTAGGAGCAAGGTGTAAGAAAACAGAGCAACACAAGTAATGTCCCGCAAGGAGAGAGACACCGGACCCCGCCCCCTCGAAACAAAACGGAGAAGAAAGCGACAGGCCAGAGCGAAATTGCTTGGCAGCCGTGGGACAAAGAACACAGGGGGGGCCGCTCCGAAGCCAAAAAGAGGCGGCAGAACCGGGGGCCCAGCGAGGGCAAAGGGAAGAGGAGCGGGGGGTGGCAGGAGAATTCTTTGCTCCGTCTTGAAGAAAAGCCACCTACATACACACAAAAGCAGGCTCAATATATCCAGTTCCTAGCCCATTCTGAGGTTTGCTATGGAACGCGAAGGAGGAGGTATGATTATTGGTATTTTACTTCCTTGTTAGTAGTGTATTTTTCATAGCTTACATGATGTATTTAATTAATCAAGAAATTGTTGTAGAATTTTTCTTATAAATTTTAATATAAATGGACGTACTGATGCCACATGTTGGAAGTTGTATCTGGAAGTGCACCCAAAGCACTGACCCAAGGATTACAACCAATCCATGGGCCCTTTGTGAAAATAGATGAGAGGTTGAGAATTGAGATTATTCAAATATATAAGAATAAAGGCTGGGATGCATAACCACTAAGTTACAGGGGAGAAGAATTAGAAGTAGATGAGTAAAGCCATTTGAATCAAATCTAAATCAAGAAGACTACATAAAGAATGCCGAGTAAGCATTCTGGTTTTCTAGTCCGATTTTGATTTCTGTGCGGTTATAGAACAACTTGGCCTAGAGACTATGTGTCATCCGCATCCATACCCATTAGATGGTGAAGGAGGGGTGTAGAAAAGACCAGTTACAAGAAAGTGTAATTTAAGTTTAGGATAAATCACCCCAATATATTGATGTATTATAAGTTGATATCATTCCCACAGGATGTATTTAATGTTTGTAATTCATAATCCTTACTGGAATGTCAGATGTTTTGTTCAAAGGAGGGATAACCAGTACATAAGGATCAGAGTAGCATATTCGCTTTTCAAGCATATGGAACACCATGAAACAAAGAATATTATTGGTATGGCCAACCAAGAACCAAGACGTAATTCAATAAAATCATTATTTTTGTTTTTTTACTTTCATCAAAATTCTTGAAGAAAAATAAATAGGACGTGAGAGCACGGATATTCTGACCAAGGTTGGAGATTTGGGTAGCACTTGACAGTTTTTTGCAAAAGAACACCCCATGACCTCCTACTCAAGGATCAATACAAACTTCTCTATGCAATGACACCGTATACTCCCTAGTGGATTCCCTGGACCTGACCATGGGGCAGTAAGGAGAAGAGGAGGTACAAGGAAAAATGTTGACTATAACAACATCATACATAGAGAGGATTCAGCCAATCCATCCCAAGAGACAAAGATAAGCAAGAATGACTAAGCCACTATAGTATGGGACTTTCTCCATACTTGAGCAGGTTAAAGAGGAAACCTTCAAGCCATACTTCATGCAGATGCACATGATAGTAAGTTTTAAGAGCTTGCACCTACTAACGCCATCTATGCATGAAAAAGAAGGAAAGATACAAAATTTTCCTTCTAAAGAGGATTGTAATCGAGGAAACTAGGAGGAGGATGTAGCACTGGAGCAACAAACCAGAAATCCATAGGATTCTTGGCAGGTTGGAAGAGAGAAGACACCAAGGCAGAGCCGATAGTACTCGAAGGAGAAAGAGAGGGATTTAATTCCTTTAGCACTCCCCTGTTAAAATTTTTTGGGATGAAAAGCCTCCTAATTAGGGGAGGTATGACCCATAGGGATCCAGAAAAACCCACCACTTCATCATTTTCATTAGCACCAAGAAGGAGAAATGAATAAACTGAAGAAAATGAGGTAAACAAAGATTCTAGATATAATCGTTCTGTGCAGAGTGGTGGTTACAGAATTTCCACCCTTCAGGGTGGAGGTCATCTAACTTCCACCCAACCAGGGTGGCGGTCCTAAAATCACCTGTCTAATTAGGGTGGTGGTCCTGAAACTTCTGAATAGAAAAAAATAATGGAGCACAAATGGAAGTGAATTTGAAGTGCCCAACTGTGCCTCTTCCCTCCTTGACCTTTCCCATTATCCAGTCCATGGGAGGACATTGGGAAAAGGCTATAAATATAAGGAGGAACAAGATAAATTATCAATCGAAGATCTAGAGAGATTAAGAAGAAAAGTATTAATATGAGAGAAATCGAGCAGATATTCTTCAATGATGGAGTGGAATTGTAGGAGCAAGGTGTAAGAAAACAGAGCAAACAAGTAATTGGAGATAAGCTTTACACTATTTCTTCTTTTCATACTTATTGTAATCTATAAAATTTGATTAATTGGCCAATACAAGTGGGAAGAAAGAGCAGTTTCCCTTCCTGACTAGTTTTCCCTCATTAGGGGTTTCGAGGATAAAAAATTGTTGTGTTGTGTGTAGAATTATTTAGCATTTCTCTACAATTATGTCCTAAGCACTAGTTAATCAGTCACTAAAGCTCTAATCTTCATCGAAACTGTCATTTTCCAAAGTATAAAGTAGAACAACATAATTATGTGATTCGTAGAGTTTAAAGTAGAATGTTACAGACAAAAAATAATAAAATAAACAAGAATCCATCAAGTAAAATGAAAACTTTAGGATACCTGAACTAATACAAATTAATGTGATAATACTAAATACCTAATTATTTCAAAGCATGATCTCTTGATAAATCATTATATAACAACAATCTAGCTCTACACCATTGTATTAGTTTTGATGTTACATGATAAATGAATGGGATTTCAGACTAAAATCTTAATGCCTTTACTAAACATGGTGTTTATATTTCAACACTTGATTCTAGCACTTCCCCAAACAAGCATATAAAATATTTTTTAAACTTTGGAAAGGTTTTAGACCCTTTGGAATTGTGTGACTAGGACACAATGCACTTGGTGGTTTCGTTCACATTAACTCCTCAATAACTAATTATTGTTTAATATTCAAGGTCTAGATAAATCTAGCAGAGGAGTGGGAGACTTGGTGGGTTCTCTTCTTCCCTATAGTCTTGTCGCCACAAGCATGTGAATTATGGTATACTTAATTTGACCTAGGAATATAAATTATTCTAGTCCTAGCTCACTTGGTGTCATGAGATGCCCAAGGTAGGTGCTTGAAGGTAGATGACAACCTTAGTTTACATGATACATCCTTTTTCTGCATAGTTCATGATCTACGTGCTTCGTTGAAGGGTAGGGCCACTCCATAAAGGAGGTGTGCAGGAGACTATCGTGGTTCGTGGAAAAATGTTCCAATGATTCTCCCCCTCTCTCGAGAATTCTTGCACAGATATACAATCTAAGTATATATAGCCATAAACATTTATGAACTTAAGAAAGAACATAATAGATAAAAACCCATCCCAGAACCAACATGAAACCAGTCTAGAACCAACATGAAGACGAAAACAGTGAGCGGGATGAACCTACTAGATTTTACACTAAAAGCAAATTTCATTATAAGTATTATATTGATTTTATATGATGTAATCAATATCAATTTGTAAAGAATGAGATTCATACAAAATGTAAATGTTAGAAAGCATTATTATGATTACTGTATGGAATTTAGATACATCAAATTTTATTTGCAACTGGAAATTGAAAAGAAATTTTTTTACCTTCTCCATTATTCATAATGATTGTTAAATGATTTAGCGGTTAATTAATATATTGAAGATTTGTATGATGATGTAAGTAACACATAAAATTCTGTTATTTAAAAAAAAAAGTGATGTATCTTCTTAACTTATATTTCCACAATAATTTGGATATGAGAAAATGGGTTGTTACATACAAACACTAACTAATTTATTTGGTATTTTAAATGAGATGAAATAATTGAAATAAGAGTAAAAAGGTACTAACTTGAATAGAACTTACCTCGCAGTGATCTGGAGTTGAGCGGGATGATGAACATGCGGGACATAATGTTGTAGCACACCTTAGAAAATTGTAGAAGTGGTAGATTTGACCATACTGGGGCACCTGGATGAGGATTAGGGTGCCTGTGGGTTCCCTGGTCTGTAGTATAGGTGCCCTAGTCTACATAATAGCTTGGAACCTGAGTTTGAGTTGGTCTTTAGGTCTTCACAATAACTCATCTTTTGTAGCGTGGATATCGCACTAGATTCATTAATGATGCCATAAATCTATAATGAAGATTCACTTGCAAAATCCCATACAAAGCATCAATCCCCTAAAAACAAAAGGTGCATATGAAGGGGTCAAACTGTGCTTGGCAGAAACAATGGTTATCTTACAACTAAGCAGTGTACCACATCTCAGACCCAATGAAATTTTGTGTGATTGTGTGTGCAATGATGTGCTTAGAGTGTCCTAGTGCTAATGACACAAAGATAACGAGAAATAGCTAGATAGAATGCAAAATGGTGGATGGAATAGAATAGAATTCTTTTTCCAATGTAGTGTGTGTGATGCAAATAGTCCCCAGATGTAGTCCCTTTCCTTGTATAGATAACTATCCCTTAATAGAGTAGTCTACCCATAATATAGTAAGCATGTTGTGTTTATATAGGGATCTCTTGCTAAAATTTTGACACTAATGACTCAACATGTTGACTAATACCTAAGGGAAGGAGAGGGAAAATTATAGAGACCAGTCTCAAAATGCTAAATGAGAACCAAGTGCAACTATGACCAAGGTGCCTAAAAATGAGGACCGGGGTGCCCATGGGTTCCCTAATACCTCCGTAGCTGCCCTAGTCAAAGAATATAGACGATAACTGATTTAATAACAACATGTAAGACTCCGTGAGAGATGACTAGAATTGTGTGAGTAACTGACGATTGTGCAAGACAAATGATGACGACGACCAACTAGACTGATGACATGAGAAGGGGATGGGCCATTAGTGAATACTTTTCTTACGCAAGATCCATATAAAAAATAACATACTCGGTGTTATAATTACATTAGCAAGTGCGTGATTTTGTGACTACACATCCAAGACCGTACAAAAGGGACTTGAACTCATTATATATCATGTAGATGGGATTCAAGTTCCATATATATAGGTAACCACACCCCCCTTTATCTAAATATAGTGTACACTTCTACACTAGGACATTTTCAATTTAAAATTTTAGTTGTGATGTTTCTCCAGGCTCTAAAACATTTAATTCTCAAGTCTTTCTTCCTAGAGTCGTCATGTACATAATTTTATAGTTAATTCTCTTTATCAATTTTATATTTTGAGCTTGTATACATATATCAAAAGAACCAATACGTTATTCTAATTTTGTATGATTAATTTTGGAAGTTCATTTATCAAATTAACACCTAGTTTTGAAATCTTACATACCTTTTTATTTATTGTGCATTTCATAAATATCTAACAAACTTTAAAAATATGTAAATAGACATGTGTGGAGATTTATTCTTGAGGTAAATTTTTTGTTTATTACAATACCATTTCATCCCTAAATAATCTACTATTTTGATTTAATAATCCTAATGTCATTGTCTTTTCCACTGACACAAATGATGTTATGGTTTTACTACACTTATGATCCCATTGTGTGTTGTTGAAGGGTAAAGTGGGTGGGTGTTGATAAGTATAATATAAATGGGAAGTGGTTTTGCTATTTATTAATAGTGATCCATGAAGAGAACGTTCATCTATTGTATTTACATTTTTCATCAAGACAAAGCTGGAATATATAAGGTTTTGTTTCCTTTGTTGGAATATTACCATTCCTCTCTTCACAAGGCCTCAAATCTTTATTTGTACATAGCTATTGATATTGACTTTAAAAAAACAACATGTGAATTGGGCAGGATACATGAGAGGTCACACTCTAATCTCGACCACTTTATTTTTAGAGGCAACAAGAGTGGAAATGGGCATAAAGAGGTTGAATGACCTATAAATTATCATCTTAACCATTGTTTATATGGAGGACGATGCATATTCCTAATTGAGAGAAAGGGTTGTTGTAAGGATTGGAATCTTGTTTTCATTGGCAAGAAAGATAGAAGTAAACATCAGCAAAGAATAATGGAGGGTGGAATTGCCAATTGCTTGACCAAATGACAAATTGAGATATTTTTTCATGGATTATCATCTTTTTTTCTTATAAAAGGAACGTTCATCTTTGAAAGGCATTAAGACTATTTGACCAAATTCGATGAACATATGTCCAACCCAATCATCTCACCTTTTCCATCATACTCCCGACCCATGGGAAAATAAGATCTTTAGAGAAAGGTATGGACATCCATCAAAGCATAATGGAAATTTTTTCACCAATGTTGTAATTGTAGGTCCCTAGCTGATATGAATAAAAAATGTTGTAGTATATACAAGGAATGTGAATTGTTTCATAAAATTGATCAGATATTAATGATCTCGTAGAATGAAATGATTTTAGCATATTCAAAATTCCAAACTCCACAACCTTTTTCAATTTCCTATACTCTTGTGCTTAAGTGGGAACTTTAAAATAGGTGTGGACATTCATCAAAGAATTATGGAAAAGGTATTTTTGACATATGTTAAGGTTTGAAATTTTATGGTAGTTATGCATAGAAAATGTTGAAGCATACCCCTACCACATGGAAAAATAATATCTTCAGATCAAGTTATGGACATCCATCAAAGCATAACGGAAACTATTTTTTACTATATGATGTAGTTGTAGGTTCCCTAGTTGATATAGATAACATTTTTGAAGTGTATATGACACATATTATCAATTTGATAAAATTCCTTTGAGATATGTTATCTCATGGAGTGCAATGATTTTTAAAAATAGGGAACAAGAATTTTTTGACACAACACCTAAAAAAATTGTGGTCTCACACCATGTCGAGAAACAATGGTATGCAGAAAATAGGCTTGTTTAAATATCCTTCAAATTTTTGAGGAAAATACAATTGGAAGGTGTAAATCTAGAATCCACCACCTTTTCATCCAAAACATCTTTCCATTTATTCATTTACAATGTTCTACAATTGTTGTGTTTCATACTAATGATCAAATGCAAAAGGCCACTCTTAATATCAAGTGGAAGGGTATATATTCATCCAATCTTTCCATGATAAAAAGTTACAAGAAATTGTTGCACTTCAATTAAAAACTATAAATTGAGTAAACATTTTGTTTAAATATTTTTTCCTTGATTTAAGAGAACACAATTTACAGGAGTGGTTAGAATCCCTTAGAAGGACAAATGAAACAAATGTGATTTTTTTCATGAAATAAGTGATTTATGTATCAATTTGCATTATTGATGATACATGATGAGTGGCATATATTTGGAGCTACAAATATCTGTCTTTGGCGTTATCCCACCATTCATTCCTAGGCTAATTTTGGATTATGGACCACGACCGCCATTATGTTCTGCAGGTGCAAGCAATTAAACCCGATACATTAACTATTATCTTTAAATAAATTAACTGATTGGGAATTTATAACATAGAGATTGAACTCTTCGTTAATTATTAATAACTCATCTCCATCCCATATTAGTAGTGTTGGCTTGCATGACAAAACACACACCGATGAGTTCCACATCAAGGAAGGATGTGATCAAGCCTCTAGAAAATTCTTATGTTGCTGTTGAAAGATGAAGTTAAAAACTTGGCTAAGATTTCAAGTTGCAGATAAGAATTTCGGAGGCTTCTACGAGGTAAATCTTGATACCCAATAAACAAGTTGAGGATATTTATAAAATGAAGATGAACTCCCTAGAGACAAGTGGAGTCTATGGGAAAGCCAAGAATCGATCATGACCATAATATGGCTAATTTTAGTGCAATCGGAGACATTATTTTGTTTATTCAGGGTATGTCCGCAACGTCTGCTGCTCTCAGTGAAATCCTAAGCAACTGGTATGGGGAACGGAAAAAGAAAGCATTACAAACCATTGAAAAGCTGGTCTGGCTTTCAGACAATACTCCAACATGACATACCATTGGCTTTGTTTAACGTCATTGGAAAACTATCAAATCAAGAATTTGCCAAAGCTGCCAAGATTAGTAAATGTGAACAACGCAGTGTTGCTGATGCTGCCTTCCTTCGTGTTAGAACATTTGTTTTTTAGCATATATATTATCACTTACTAAGCTGTATCAACCATACATAAATATCCTATCACAGGTCACCATTCTTATGAGATGAAGAGTGATCCCATTATGAGCTTTCTAATATAACACCACACATACTTTTAAAAACAATTGTACAACATCATGCAAGAAATATATTATAAAGCTGAGTCACACCAAATTCATGCAAAAGTTCACAAAAACTGAGTGTCACATCCCACTCTTCAAATCTCATTGAAACTCAAAATAAAATATTGCACATTCATTATCCAGAAAATAATTAGGATTTAACATATAGTTACACTTGAGTTAATACCTATCATAATTTCATCTCAAACTTAACCAAATACAAGCTCCTAGACCCTTGGTCATATGAAATTTTTTTTGGCTTAACATCAAACCTCTTAGTTGAATAAGCTAAGGAACCTTTTACTTTATAACTCTTATTATGACTCTTAGACCCTAAAGAGGACCTAATACAGTAATGTCATATCACACCTCTTTCCATCATTTTACAAATTTAAAATCCCATGAATTCATGAAAACAACAATGACAAGCCAAAAATGGCCTCCACTGTTCAAATTTTACATTTTGGAGGGAAGAGTGAGATTTTCAGATTTTGAATATCATTAGAATCTAACTAACACACCTGGTCACTAGATAACATAATGAGTTGGTAATGACCTCAAAGACCTCTTCTGAACATACCTTGAAAAACCAAAAGTTTATGCCTTCATGGCTTACTCATATACATGGAGTGATGTTTCCTGCATCAATTCTATAGACACAAATATATGCATGGTTCGATACATTTCTAGGTCTTAAAAGCATGTTTGCATTCACATGATTCATAAGCATAGGGCAAACTAGTATGTTGAAAACTACCATTAGCAAAAGCATGATTTTACTTTGTCTTCATGCACTTTGGTATTGGCTTTATATATCTTACATAGAAACTCTTGCTGGAATTTGAATGTTTTATCTTTCTATGGCCTCGGACACTAGCGCTCTTCCAAGAAACTAGTGCCAAGCGCTCTTGTCCTCTTGGGAACTCCTATCCCTCTTTACATTTTTACGATCTTTTTGGACCCCTTTTGCTAATTAATTAATTTCCATATAGCACTCATACAAGGTAAAAGGGTTGCATCACTTCTACAATATGTTACAACATAGGAATCCCACACATTTTATACATCTGGCCCCATGATTTAGTTCTAGCCTGATATCACTGTGCAACTTGCAGAAGGGCATTCTTGGCAATAATTTCTACACACACACATGAAATACATGGAATTTGAGATGTAGTGCAATGCTCGGTCATAATTTCACTCTTCGGGTGACCGTTGGGGTTAGTCTGACTCATTTTGAATTTTAATTTTTTAGGTTTGATGTAGTTTGTGGGTATGTGTAGGTGAACTTCATTCTTGTAGGTTATAGGTACCTTTGGCTATCAAGGAGTGAATCTCAAGTCATTGAAGGGGATTGAAAATGAACATTTACCAACATAGAATAAATTATATTTTTATTTTTTATTTAGCCAATAGTGCCTAGACCCAGTCGTGAGAGCCCAGGCACCAATGTCCTCCTATGGCCTACACCGTTTCTAAGTTCCAGGATTTCCAGTGACCATTAACGATGCTATCTATAGTTTGTTTCACAATTTTACCTACCCAGATCACTCCCATATTGATCAGATATCAACATTTAAGTCTCTCTAATTTCCCTCTCTTTCTTAGGTTTTTATATTGCACATGCCTTATTGCTATGTGTCTTATTATATTAGTAGAAAGAAGCACATAAATTTTTTAATGTTGATTACTCTACAATAAGATTTAATTCTATTTTTATTAATTGGTTCATACTAGTTTTGGATTTCTACCTGATTATTCCACCAAATGTCTTTAATATGCCTTCTTTTAGACCTATATGAATGAAATACCACTAAAAAGTTAATAATCTAATTATCAATTTTAATGATCCCTTCTTAGTTCAAAGAAACTAGTGGTTAATACTTGTATATAACATGAGGGTATAACTTTAAAGACAAATTCAAATCCCATTGACAACAAAACAATAGAATTTAACAACACTCAACATTTTATTTTGGAAAGATATGACTTACTAAATCTAATAAAAACTTATGTAATTGAAAGTTGTTCTCATATCCATGTAATGATAACAATAATAAATGAGAAGTGTACCTTTTGTGGTAGATGTAAGGCCATTCATAGACATAGTGTTATGCATAGGATGAAATCATTAGAGAAAACATCGAAACAACATAACATTGATTTTTCTAATTCTTCTTCTTCTAAGGAAAAAATACAAAGATTAAAAACTTTCAGACCAATCATTGATTTCATCTACATATAGTTGGATTCTAGATTTGGGCATGCTTCTCATCGTTATAAGCATCTCGCTTCATAGACTCTTAGCAACGCTTCATAGATTATAGTTGGGGATTGTACACAAATACCTATGTTTATGTACATGCAGTATTCAGATAATAGGATGAGTACTATCAATGATGTATTCTAAATGCAGTTCTTAATGTCTCTAACGGTATTTTTATTTGATATATATCATATATGTCATTGATACAACTAGAAAGATCATGGAGTTATCTCCTACATAATATTTTGATTAAAGAATAGCATAAATCCATAAGTGATGATTACTTTGGGTAGTGTCGATCATATTTTATGTGTATTTATATTTGATGGTTGTTGAGTCTTCTTCAAGGAGGTAACTCATTACATATGTTAAGTCATTAAGAAAACTTTGGGATAAAAATTTTGGGCAGTGGAATTACAATTATTTGCAACAATTACAGTTTATAAAACTTGGGGTTTGGTCTACCTAATACGTATTTTGTACATAGTGCTTGTTGATTTTGTGTACTTGGTAAGCATCATCGAAACCGTTTTCCCAAAGATAATTCTTCGTGATCTTTAGATCCTCTTGATTTGGTAAATAGTGACATTGTGTACCTTTCCCATTATTTTTCCGAGGGTAGCCAAGTATGTTCTCACTTTCATTAGTGAATTCTCAAGTCACACATGAGTGTACATTCTAATGTATAAGAGTGAAATGTTTTAACACTTTTCAAGGATGTCAATGAATTTTTTGAGACTAGTAGTGTGTTGTGGCCTGTGCTCATTAATACAATTCCCTAATATAAAACATCAAGTGCATTTATTGTTTCCAAAACTCAACTGTGATTTCGAATGTTTGAACACCCTTGTGATTAAAACTCATTAAAACCACTCACCTTATTTTTTCTATCTGCATGCAATACTAGATAAAAAATAACTTTGAAAATCGTCCTACTGATCCCTTATCAATAGATTTTCCCTTGAAAAGTTTCAAATGATGTCCAAATCCTTTGATTTCTCAGTTAATGCAAACCTATCAAATTCAATTGTGTAAAATTATTTAACATGCCACTCAGCAACATATCAAAGCCTTTGAACTTATTTAATCCAACGTTGCTTTAAGTTCCTAGGTTGGATTTGTGACATGCAACATTCATAGTAACTTTCTTGCATTCGACAATTTTTTTTGAACTTGGTAATTTTTCATTTTTTCATTGCATGTGGTGGATGCAATTTTTTTTTGATTTTAACTAAGTTTTCAAACTTCTTAGAATTTTGATGGGAGACAAGTGGTGCAACATTGACATCCTGTACATATTCTTTTGTCTTCCCTTTAACAGAAAATGTGAACGCCGAACAATATATGTTATTTGATTTAGAGGGATAGTTATTACTTTTGTAGTTGATGTTGATGAGGGTGTGATTGATAGTGTAAGTGCAGGAGTATATGTGAAGAATTACATTTAAAGGTTTTATCTGTACATCTCAATTTTTTTACAAATTCATACATACACATTTGCAAATCTTATATTATGAGTGGTAGATTTTTGTGGACTATTTTATTTGAACTAAACATGAATACATGAAGACTTCCATATATTTGCAGATTTTATATCATAAGTGGTTGCCTTTTGTGGCCAATTTTATTTGCACTAAACATGAATACATTTGATATCACTTTGGATACAAGAAGTTTGAGTAAAGTAGTAGTGGAGGTGCTATCAAAGTAGAGGGTAGTATTTACGACGAGTTGTTTTTTGTTGAGTGATAGTAGTCTTGACTCCTCCATTCTTCTTCATAACATAATCATTGTACTCACCGTGTAGGATGTCCCACAGACTTCAATTTACCATGTAATCATAATACAACAGGTTTCCAAATGTGGAGAAATCAAATATCCATTAAGACTGCAAGATTATGAGTTTGATGCTTCTAACTTAGTTTCCAGCTCAAATGACCGGTCAAACACTCTAGCCATGTACACAAAAAACAAAATTTAAATGCATTAAAGAAAGAAAAGAAAAACCTTACTAAGTATACTCGTATTAAAGTTTTGAAAAAGAGGAGATGTGCCAGGTTTTAATGATATCTTTGCAGGTTTTGTGGTGTTATTATGAAGTCTGCCAGGACACTAAAGAACAAATGGTAAAGAAAGAAAAAACTGTCAATCACTGGTCAATGGTCACACTATTTCTAAAAATGAAAATTGTATGTTGATATGATGTAATGCTAACTTGAATCTCTGCAACTCATTCACCGGTTGTTGTGATATTGTTAAAAACATGAATTTTAAGAAAAATAAATATATTGCTAGTCGTGCATTGATGAGAAGCATTTTTTGGAGTTTCATGAAATTACATTACTGTGTTTAAATAGTGGGTCTATTACCAGTGGTTTAAAGTTAATATAGCTTATGCGGTCCCTTTTCCATTCTTCTTGTTTCATTGTGTGTTTCCCATTGCAAGATTTTGGTAAACAAACTTGAACTTATGTTGTCTAAATATTATGAGAATTGAACAGGGTATTTGAGCTTGCCCTTGCCTAGGAAGCTCCAACACATTAAAACCTTAATGAGAGCAAATGACATCCACACGATTTTTATTTTGAGCTCTTTAAAAATATAATGCAAGGATGTCCTCTATCAAAATATAATGATGTATTAACCAATCTCATATTTATAATGTTACTTCCCACATCATCAAGTTTCTCAACTAAGTGGCTCAGTGACAAACTGTATTAACAAGGTTCTAAATATTTTATCTGAGTTTCCATCAATGTCACATCACCTACTCTATCATATCTCAAATCTCCTCTGTACATTGATCTAATGTTGCCCACCACTAACAATTTTTTTTCATTAAATCCATCAATTTCATGAAAAAGATATCCATAAGAAATTTTGAGGTGCTCAATATTTTTGTAAAATGGCTAGTGGTATATCCACTACTTCTGAAGTCCATATCCATAAGAAAACCAAAAGTAAAAAACATATCACAAAATCACTAACACTAACAGCTACCACTATCTCTGTTTTGAAATGTGAAGCACTTTTTTGACTTGGACATTCAGGTAACAATAATTTCCTTGGTCCACAAAGGCCATCATTTCCATTAAGTAAAACGATAGCAGTGGCATTAGCGAAAACCCCCTCTTTTAGAATTTCTCCCGTGACTCTGTTGGAAGACAGATTCAGATACCAAAGAACTTGAAGTTCTTGAGGAGATTATTGGTAGTGGACCATTAAGAAGCATTGCCTTTGGACATGAAATTCATTAGGTTTCAATGATATATTACAAATTTTCCATTGCCTCTAGCTTATAAGACCCTCTAAGGCATTTTCTTGATAGATTCAAATGTTTCAATCCTACCAACTTGCAAACAGTTGGTAATGGCAAACTTAAACTTATTGTCTAAATGTCTATATATGTAACCAGGGTAATTTTTCCAATCTCTTTGCCTAGGAAGACTCCTAATGCATTAAAATTCCATGAGAGATCAAATGACATCCACATTGAAGATTTTGAAGATCATAAATGCAATCCTCTAACAAAATATAAAATTAACAAATATAGAATGTTACTTCCCACTAAGGTTTCAATAAGTGGCTTGACCCCATTAACAAGGTTCTAAATATTTTATCTGTTTCCATCAAGACCTACTCTATACATGCTCAAATCTCCTCTGTACATTCTTGGCACCGCCATAGCTAGTATTCACCCCTAAAACCATAGGCAAAACCAGTTTTAAGTAAATTCATATCACAAAATCATGCACTAACAACTACCACTATCTCTGTTTTGAAATATGAAGCACTTTTTTGACTTACATTGTAACAATCATTTCCTTGGTCCACAAAGGTTAGCATTTCCATTAAGTAAAAGATAGCAGTGCAACGAAAACCTCATCATTTAGAATTTCTCCCGTGCATCTTGTTGGAAGATTTTTGATTCAAATCCTCCAAAGCATTGAAGTTTCTTGATAGTTTTGGTAGTGGACCAGTTAAGAAATTTGACAAAAGCTTAGGTCAATGATATATTTCAAATTTTCCATTGCCTCTAGAATAAGACCCTCTAAGGCATTTCTTGATAGATTCAAATGTTTAAATCCTACGCAACTTCCAATGACAGTTGGAATGCACCACAAAACTAACATTTGGTTCCACTGGCGATGTTAGAGATTTGGAAAAGCCAAAATTATGACATTGCCAATCCTTTTATTTTTATGGACCAATCGATAAAGTACATGGACATGCATGTCTAGGGATTCCATAGTCAAATCTAATTTGTAAGGTCTATTAATGAATACAAACATTCTAAATGGATCTCTCTCATAGCAAAGCAGTAGGCTAAGTCCTAGAAGTGTGCAATATTATCCATTCATACAACCTTTCAAGAATTTTTCCTGTATGGTTGCTGGATCAAGCTTTTGTTCCGATGATTTATTATACCATCGAAGTTATAACCCATGCCTAAAATCTAGATGCTTCTTCTAATGGAATCCGTTGTAATTCCATTTCTGTGCACCCTAGCACATGTCCAAAGGAGGTCCTACTGTTTGTTAATTTTAACATCCATTGTGGGAAATGAATGAAAGACATGTTGCTATTTGAGACTTTCATAATGAAATCCTCATTTCTCATCGGTTGGGAATCTAAAAATTTCATTAATTCCTTATTAGACATAGTTAAACCCTGATTGAAGAGGTTAACTCCACTTTGAATTTGTTGATTAGTAACTTATATAATGGCCCATTGATTTTAAGGTACAAGAGTCTCTTCAATCTATTTAATGACCAGAAGGAATTAAGAAATTTTATGTTCCCAAGCAATAAGAAATTAACTGCAAAAAGACTGGCCAATAAGCTTTTGAAAAGTTTCCAAAATTAGAATCTGCACCATGCATCAAAATTACAAATATGATCTTTGCAAAATATTTGAAAAAAAAATAGACTATACTTTGCAAAATTAAATCTTGGATACTTCAACCCCTTTTCAGAAGCTGATTTGGACAAGGATAACCATTATCTTGCAGGATTGGAATTTATTACATTTACTACCTTCTTAGCAGGATTGGAATTTCATTTTGACATTGCCTCACTCTCCTCTCCTTCCAAGAAAGGTCGTGACATTCATCCTCTTAGATCAACATTGAAAAAATGATTTTCCCAGAGAACACTTCACATATTAATGCACCAAAAAAATACCACATAATGAAAAAAGGTGCACTACTGACACGTTCACTGTTAAAGATACTTAATAGAACATGACCATTGAAAGATCTATCACATGAACAGAAATACACTGGTAAGGCTACCCATTTCAACATGTTCTGTACCTTTTTCTAAAATTGACATATCCTTGCACAATCATTAAAAAGGATAATTCAATAACTGAAAGAATCCTTATCATCGAGACCTTTAGTTGGTATTGGATTAATATTCACTTGCTACATGTTGTGGAACATATCTTACATAAGTAATCCAACAAAAAGTTACTCAAAATTATTTACTCTTATAGTTCATGTTAAGGCCAATATGGACTCTTCCAATGAGATGTTCACAACCCTTTCGAGATTATATCTATGCACTGTACATGCAACCCACGATGAAAATAGGCCAAGTACCAAGGGTATATGACAATGAGTCTGCATATCATTTTAGCCTGTTTGGGATAACTACAAGGTCGAAAGGGCAACTTCACATGTTTACTACATTGACCAATATTTACTATGCAATATGTCCTTATTTCTTTTAGAAATGATGGAAGGGTTAATACTGATAATAGGATTTGGTGAAGTCAGCATTGGTGCTACATCAGGTTCATCAAATTCATAAATTGTTAGCATGGGACCTCAATAATTAACTCATCAATTAATGATACCCATTCATCCCAAACATTTTTGTATTTATGAGTAAGCACCCATGTAAGACGATGCTTCTATGATTTAATCAAGAGAATTTTGGAAAAGAGAACAACTGGATATGTTGTGATCCATTGAAATTTGTCACCCAAATTGACAATGAGTTTCCTTGATTCAGTACTCCACTACAAGTAGAAGCTTCAGAGGGGTTTGATCAATTTATGCAAGACAATCCCTCGAAATTGTGGATTAAGACAACTCCCTCATCAATTACGTTCAACTAGGAGTTCTCTAAATACATTTGATTCATTATTATTCATTCATGTGGGTGAAACATACTTTGAAACAAGCAAGAATATAAATCAATAAAGTTTAGCAATGACAGTCTAGCACACATTTTGACTAAATCCGAAACAAGACTGGCTTTTTCTCCTATGTAAATCCCCTGGCTTTAAAGGAAGAAATAAATAAAAGCTAATTATCAAGTTCATGACGTAAAATCATTTCTGTAACACCAAATCATGAATGCATTATGAAGATTCTATATATTAAAACTATCAACTGTGTAATTATTTCCATTCCGATGTTGGAATAATTTTCCATGCTGTTGAATCTGTTCACACTGTAAACTGCTGCCTCAGATAAATGAGGTAGATCTGAGAGATGGATCGAACTCCATCTGATCATCCTCCTCCAACAATATGAAATGCATGTTCATCTTTTAAGCGACGCTCAGCAGGAACGCCGTGAAGTTTCATTTTTGGACCAAAAATTGGACCTTGGTTAAGAGAGAAGGTGGACCCACAAATCATGTACACTGCTGGCAATTGGCTCGTTGTAGATTAAACAAGTCATAGCTGCAAAAAATGAGAAAATGCCCAAAAAAATGGTTTAAAATGTGAAAACATCTAGACGGCCATCAAACTGTCAAATTTAACTCATTCGCAGAAACATCCACAAAATTCTTTCCCATAGGGGGAGAGGAAGAAAGGTGTAGAGTAAGGGCCTTAAGGGTGAAAATTTGTAAGGGAATACAAAGTGGAAAGAGTTTCACAATGCAAAATTATACCTTGAGAGATGTCTCATTATTGCGAGATTACAATATCACACAGAAATGTACGATGGAAATTCCAAAGGGGATCTTTAGAAGAAATAAAACTAGAGGGACAAAAATAATGGTAGAGAAAGAGGAGCGTAGAGCATGGGCTTAGAGGATGGAGAAATGTAAGGGAAAGAAAAGAGCAATTCAGTAGGTAATGCGAAATTAAACCTTCTAAGAACCAAATGACATGTGTATGAATTGTAAGAAGGAGAAATGTCACGCTCTTGAAGACGGCGAGGAAATTATTTATGGAGATATATCAAAGTTGAAGGAGTGTTCAAAAAATGCTTTTGAAGCAAGTAATTATTTAAAATATTATCCCTTACATTTATTGGGTAGTTAGAAGATATGAAATATAAAAAATATAAAAATGAACATTTCATGGGACATGACAAAGACACGATGGTGTGGAGTGAACCTAGCATCCAAATGTAGTGATTACATGTAAATTTTCGATTGGGATTTCTCTCTGGCTATAGGACTATAATTGCATAAGACATGAAAATCGTTAGTGAAGTTCCTATATGTGTAAAATTACTTATATATCTTTGCACATATCGATAGATACGAGGAAAATGCTTGAGAATATAACATTGGCCAAAACATTTGAGACAACCAAGGAAGAAGAAAATTTAACAAAGAGGATAACCTTCTCCATCCTCTACATTACTAAGGATTTGGAAGATCCATGGAATTAGGATATATAGAATTTAGTGAAGGAAAAAATAAATGTTCGCCATAATTTTTTTTTTATGTTGTAGGCATTTGGATAGATAGTTTATACTCTTTAAAATGATGTCCTTGTTCCTGAGTAATAAATAGGGTTTTATTTGCAATGAATATGTGCAATTCTTAGGAATAATAATGCTCATCCATACATATATATGCAATGATTTACAAACCTTGACCTTGGCTTCTATATATGGTTGTATGACTTTATTCATTTGGATGCTGGGTAAAATAAGAGAAAAATTATCAATGAGTTTCCTTTGTTAATAGAGTGTTGTTTTTTTCGTAAACTTATGTGTTATGACCAAATTACAATCACTAAAACATAAGAAAATGTTAAAATATAACACTCGAAAATAAAAGGGACTAAGTAGGATATAAATTTATAGTCATATACATGCTTTATCATGTTTTTAACGATAAAATACTTACAAAATTTTGAGAAACAAATTTTGAGTTTGCGATCTTTTCCAACTTGCAGATTTAAAATATGACTATCACTTTATATATAAATCTATAAACAAGTTATATGTGCGTGATTTAATTTGTTAAAATAACATAAAACTACTTTTTTCGTACAATACCATTGTTTTACAAACTATGAAAGGAAATTTTGAAAAATTGATCACTGAAAATTTGTTTGACAAGTATAGGTTGTCGTAAAATTTAGACTAATAGAATAAGGCATAAGAACATAAATTAAGAGAAGCAAGTGTCGATGTTATTGAGATACATAGGCTTCGTGTTATACTATTGACTATGTCAAGGCTTGCAATGATAACTACTTGGAAGTATTATGAGATGTTTTCCATTTTTCATTTAGAAAACCTAGAAATAGTTGTATTTGCGTCGAGAAATAAGATATCATGAAATTATTTGTATTGCTTTTAAATTTGTTGTGGAAATAAATTCCAAATATGTTTTTCAAATGAGTTGACGATTTTGCAATGAGAAATATTACCAAGATCCTCCACTACTTCCAGGATCCATTAGTGATGGGAAAGTGAATAAATGAATCCTGTAGACCGTATAATTCCTACATATCAACATTTTTTGGTGGTAGTATAAGCCTTCTACACAAAAGGAAATCAATCTCATGTTGTAAGCATCTTTTATGACGTATGAACTTATATCAAACCAATCAGAGGCTAATCAAGGAAATTGTTTTTATTAAATTTGGATCCCAAAAAGACATCTTTTGTAAATATTAATTCTTGTTTGGTCTATGAACAACTAATCTCTCACAGAGGGGGAAGGATCCCTTGTTTCTGAGATGGAAAACAAGAAGTCAGTTATAGGCACCTATTTTTTTCTTCCTAATTGGCTCCATAACCTTATTATTGTGATAGAAAAATTCTCAAACCTTTCACCAATAACACCTTAAAGCCACTGGCTTCCAGAACACAAAACATTCTTATAGAATGCAATGCGTGCACGTAAAGCCTTGGTGGAAAAGTAGCAATATTGGAGTCATAGGTGTGGATTGGAGGAGCACTGTAATGCAAGTTGTCAACTGATACCCTGTAAATGTCATGACCACTATGGGTGTCTAGCAGGCATCCCTAATGTTTCTCAAAAGAAAATTCTTTAGGTAGTTATGGTGGGGCTCTTGTCCACTATATACGAAATGATCCCTTCATTCCTTAGTATTTCCATTCCCTTCCATAATTCAAACACGATTAAATTACAATTAATTTTGAGAGGATATATTTTCGACACATAGAACTTAAAATTTAATTAATTTGATGATGAAATCCCTGAGGCTAACAAGTAATTATCAAAATATACAGCTGCACAAAAATTTTACCTCAATATACGTTATAAACCATACAATACATAGCTTATATTATTATACAAAGAAAAACAAGTATAATATCTGGCTACAAAAAATCTCATGAATAGTGTGTATATAGTCTACACAAGTAACACGCAAGTCTACATGCTTCACGTGTTTGTTTGTTTCGTCTAAAAGCCACACTAGTTTCCAGTGCCATGTAGAGGAAACATCAAGGCATACCAAAACTCCTTCATTTCTATGAAATTATCTAGGTACATAAAATCCACATTCTGCACAGAAGCAACCTCAAGAAAACCATCCTACGCCCCATTCATATAGCTCACCTTCATGGCTAGTATAACCATCTTTTAAATTTGGGCTTCTCTAAAGTTCATTGTTCTGCATGGTGATGTAGGGGAAGCCCAAGTTTATGAATCCTTTAACTTAAAAAGTAATAAACTTCCCAAGCTAGGATGAAGCGGCGATGGCGATGGAAAACCTTTTAGATGACAGGGATGGAAGCACTACGTGAAGAAGGAAATGAATTTCATCAAAGTTTTGAGAAATAAATTAATATTTTAATTACTTTCTAGAGCCTATTTTTTATGACACTATAATAATAACAAAAAATAATTTTTTGACTTTAATACTTCTGAGTATCCTAATGATTGTTTAACTTTAATGGAGACTTATGACATTAAAAAAAGGACACAAACTATGAAATACATGATTATAAAACTAGTTACAGTTGTTATCCAAACATGTACACATTAAACAAACATTTCTTAAATACACAAAATGGTATATCAATTTGAGTAACTGAAACTGGGAAGTGGAGGAGTTAAAGTGAAGACTCACCAATTACACTCGTCAATGAAAAATAATTTTAGTGCATGAGTGACATTTGTTGAAAACACAATCTGATGCAAAGTGTGGTAGATCCCAATGTGATGTTGGCACCGCGAGGTTTGATAACTGTAGGGGGAATTTTTATTGAATATTCTAAAAAATAAGATAAAATTGTCCACATGTCCCTTATAATCCTCAAGAGAATGATCATTTATAACCATAATTTCCTATGAAGAAGATAGTGATAGATATTAGTTAAGTACATATTGTCCCAGAGAGAGAAAGAGAGGGAACTTAGTTGTGAGAATGTCCCCTTGGTGAGAAGGACTTGAGTTCTGACATGCTTATCATCCGATCTGAATATATTGACATTGTCCTCAATACCCGAAGTATTCCCATTTGCTTGAATATAATTCAGATAAGATTCATTCTCCAAGGCTCATTGCAACTACGCCACTCGCCAAAGTAACTCATCATGCATGTTAATAAGGAAATGAAACTTGTGTATTTGAATAAGTGAACATTTTCCATATTCATTCAAGGTAAATGTCAAAGTGATTACAAAATATCTAGAATATGAGAACTAAAATTGGAAGACGTCAGACTTTAGAGAATCATTATAAGCGCCTCTATATTTATCTGTAAATCCATTTTTACCCCCTTGGTAAAAATGGACGATTGGATAAACTAAACTTGGGCAGTTGATAGAGCTTCATGGTTGAGTATGGGGTTTTCAGATAAATTTTCATAATTTTGGAGCACTTGCAATAATTTTGGGAACTTGGGGGTCATTTCATGCATTTCCCTTCTTCTAGAGGTAAATGAGTTCAATTCTTAGCCAAATTTGAGAAAAAATGAGTAAAATTGAGAAAATTGGCTTTGGGGCACTTTATTTCATTTTTTCTAACTCTTCCAAGAGAATCCAAAAAAGAAAATTCTGGAGAAAAAAGGAGTTATGCGGAACAAATCCAAAAATTGCCAGAGAAAAATTGGAGAAAAAAGCAAAAAATTAGAAAAGTCTGCGAAAAAGTCCGTAGAAAAGTCTGCAAAAAAGTCCGCGGAAAATGCCAGAAAAAGTCCAAGGAAAAAGTGCAACAGAAAATGTCCATAGAGAAAATCTCAAAGAAAAAGTTCCGTAGAAAAAAGTCTATGGAAAAAGCCACAGAAAAATCCACAAAAAATTTGCCACAGAAAGTGCCATGCAAAAATTCATAGTGCCGCAACAAAGTCCACAGAACAAATTCCAAAGTGCCACAGAAAAATTCTAGCAGAACAAAGTCCGCAGAAACAGAAAAGTACCGTAAAAATGTCCGCAAAGAAAACTCTACAGTAAAGTAGTCCACAGAAAATTCCATAGAACAAATTCCGTGGTAAAACAGTGCAAATCGCGTGGAATGTTGCAGAAAAGTCTGGAAAATCTGTGGAACAAAGGAAACTAACAACTTTTTTGCATGAATTTTCAAATAGGCATAACTTTTGGCCCATTGCTCAAATTTTGACAAACTTTATATCATTGGAAATTTCTTGACATCTTCTATGCTAATGGGAATGGATATTTATCAATTTTATTGAGGGTTATATGTCACAAAAAAGAAAATATCTCCATATCCAAAATAGCTGCTCACATAAAAGGCAAGAAATCCTTGGCAAACCCAAAATAGGAGCTCACACTCAGAAGACCATAACTTTTGCAATTCTCAACGAATTTTCCACAAATTGGAATCTTTTGGAATCATGGATCCGAGACCAAAGCACATTAATCAATAAATATAGAAATTGAATGAAGTTTTTATGATGATTTTAAGGAAAATGTTCCAGGATCAGAATAATGTTTTAATTAATAGTTGCGATACATTTAATGAGGCATGTGTAGACATTTTTCACTGCTGCAGCACATGGGAACAGCATGGGGATCCTTTTGCAAGAAACATACCATCAATTACACTCATTTATGACAACTTGCAAGTGGTTGAAAGACAAATCTGGGATTATAGTTTTCTCTCTCCTTCTAAATTCTATAAATTGTAATCTTGGGCTCATTTGTAAAGGAGTTGGTCATTTTTCTCTCCTACCCCCCCTCTCTTTCTTCTCTAGGGTCAAATGTGAAGTTTAAGCCTCCTCTCAAGACTTGTAATGGACTCCAATTTTCTTTCCTCTTGCCCACTAATGATGTATTGTGTGAACTCATGGAGCAATAAAATGCAAGTTTCGTGATGAATTTTGTCCATCCTTTGCTTATTTTATTGTCTCTTCTTTCCTCTCACTCATTGCAGGGTATACTTGCATATCTTGATGTCTATTGTATTTTTTGGAGCTGTGTTTAATGGTTTTGAAGTGGTGTTTTGTGAATGTGAAATTATCTTTGGTATGATGCATCTTGTTCCATCTCTCTTCATTGCTCACCTCTCTCCATTTCAGGCAGTTGGGATTGTGATCAACAACCTCCTTTTCTGGTGTATCACCACTTTAGTGTAGGATTTTTTTTCATGCACTCTCTCTCCCTGGTCCCTTGGAAATTTAGATTAGGATTAGATAGTTTTTCCTGCATTAGAGTAGATTGTGGTAGGTAGTTTAGGAGTAGGAACCAACCTTCTCTGGAGGATCATCTCAAGCCTGCAAGTCCCACAACTTGAGAGATGATCCAATGTTACCCAAAAACACCCGTTGCCCATTCACACAGGCATGAAAAATTGAAGGGGTTCTTTTTTCTTGATTGTTTGGCATTTGGTGATAAGCATTACATTTCATAAGCATTCCCCAGTGGGACCTTTTTGTAGGTTTGAAGCACCTTACCACTTCATTTCATCAAGTTGGTGTGTTCTTGTCGAAATTTTAGCCTTTGGAGGTGCATGCTCAAAGCACATCTGGAGACTCCATTTGGTCAACAACCCCTTCTCTAAGTTGCAGACCTTTCCTTCCATCCATTTTCCATCCATTTTTTCTTTCCACATCTTTCCATTTTCTCCTATTCATGAAGTTGTGCAATCATGACTTCATTCTTCATCTTGGAATTCACACTTCGCAGTAGCAATAGTGCAGTTCACCTCCAATGTATTTCACAACTCCTCTAGATTAGCATTATGATCAAATCAGAACCATTATGCATACCCATATGAGCAATACCAAATCAGTTTGGCTATGAAACATATAAGAAAGCAAGGGTATGCATAGTGAGATCAATTACAAATGGAGAATGTTGATCTATAGGAGAAGATTCAAAAGAATGGAGGCTAACATGGTTCTAGTCCAAGGGCTAAAACATTAGATGAAGGCTTTCAAAATTGGTTGCAGGGCACCTTGTATATGGGAAGGCCCTTTTCTAAGACATTATATCTCACAGGAGAATCTTGATTTCATGGTTGAAATGCTTCATCAACTTGCACAGTGGAATGAGGATATTGAGGCATTATGAGAAAAATGTAAGACAACCTTGTCAATGGGTAAGTCAATCACCATCTCCTTTTATTTCATTTTTCCCTCCCAAGATTTATCATTTCAGCAGTTTTCATGAGTCAATCCTATTTTATGCTTCCCCCGATGTTGATTTCCCTTCTCCATCCCCTAATCTTTCATCCCACCTCATTTTTTCTTCTCTTTTCCCTTCCAAATCCAATTCCCCTCCACAAGATCCAAAATCAATACCTTCCCCTCCACCACAAATAAAGAAACAACTAGTGGAGACCCCACCCACCACTCCTCCTACTTTCTCAAGTCCATGTCAGGAAGAGAATCAAAAATCCAGTCAAGGAGAGCAACAAGAAGAAGATCCAAGAAAAGAAGAAATGATTAGAAGCTTGGTGAGCTTGGCTCTTAGATTCGGGATTGATAAAATTCCCTTGATGGAGAAACCCTCGGAGGAGGTTGAGGTCAGAGCCATCAAGTGGTGGAAGCTTGAGTTTGCAACAAAAGAGAAGGGAAGAATCTGTAAATACTCCAAATGGCACCAAAAGAGGATCCTGAGTGCATTCCAATTGTCAAGGAGGAGGAAAACAATACAGTTTAAAGAGGAGCTTGGAAACACAAAAAAGGCCATAGAAGAACCTTCAAGTTATTCCTCCCACTTTATCCCTTTTGAGCTCTAATGTTGAAGAAGAGTTTGAGATTTCAAACTTCATGTTTGAAGGATTAGGGAACCATGGTGAGAAAGTTGCAGATCAAGAGGACACCATGGAGGAGATAGAACACATGCAACAGACAACAAGGAGGTAGATTATCTGTTCTATTTGGAGGACTTTTTGATGGAGAGGAGCCTGTAGAGATTACCACTTTCACTACCTCATCATTCATTCTCCAACATCAAGGACCTGCTACCATGGGAGAGAGCATTCAATTACAGTAGCCTGCACTTCATACATGCCCTCTGGACCAAGGTTGGAAGATCCTAATCTTCCAATATGTTCTTCTGCAAGAGGAGGAAGGAAACAATGATGAAACCATTACCACAATCATCAAGGAAAAGGATAAGCTGCTTAAAGAAGAAATGCAAGGAAAAAAACAACATGCAAGCAACCTCTTTTTTCAGGAAGGTCTCCAGGAAGAATCCATTTTTGGAGTTGAATTTTATAGCAAAGGGCACATCCATCAGATCAGTCCATGCCCAATCAAGTACTTGGATTCATTGGAGCCAAGGGAGAAGCCAAAACTAGTCATGCTTTCTCTTAAGGCATGAGGATGAGAATCGAAGCACTAAGGCTCACCATCAACACCTCCAAAATTCCAATGCGAATCAACTTAAGGAGGTATTTTTGATTGATGTTAGTACTTTGGTGATTTGGGTGGAGGATCAACCTCTTGTCAGTTTTTCACTCATAATAAAATCCATGTTCAGCTCCAAATCATATACATGGCTGCCTATTTTGAGAAAGGGAAGCTACTTCTCCCTACCAGTTGTAGGATTTGTTTGAGTTCCCTTTTGCTTTGGTTAGCGTAAAGTAGGTAGGTTTTCTTTTAGCAGAAGAAGTGCTTTTGCACACTCTACATATCCCACTTGGGGTGTGTATGATTTTCATATTTGTACATAGTGTGTGTTGTGGTGTTTTGTTTCTTGTGCATAGTCTATTGGAGGTAGCTTTTGGTGAAATCAGCTCCAGTTCAAGTAGTGTTTCAAGTGGCTCAAGGGACCAGATTCAAGAGTTTCAGATCAGATTTGTGTTTATCAGGCTGACTCCATGCCCAATGGATGATTCAAGGCCACTGATCAGATCATCTAGTAGGAAGATGTCCCCGTGAGTTGCCAAATTGTTATCCATTTTTACCCCTTAGTAAAAATGGATGACTGGAGAAAACTAAATTGGATCAGTTGATAGAGATTCATGGCTGAGTCTGGGGTTTTTTCAGGTAAATTTTCATAATTTTAGAGCACTTGCAATAATTTTGGGAACTTGGGGGTCATTTTGAGCATTTCCCTTCTTCTAGAGGAAAAGGAGTTCAATTCTTAGCCAAATTTGAGCAAAAAAGAGTAAATTCAAAAGGATCAAGTTTTTTCTTCAAGGTCTCTTTGACTAACTCTTCAAATCAAGAGAACTTTCCACTGATTTAGAGAGTAAAATGCAACGTTAAAAATTAGAAAATTCCACCCAAGGAAAGTTGATAACTGTAGAAAATTCCAGGCTTGGTAGGCAAACAAAATCCACTGAGAAAAGTCTGCAAAAAAAGTCCGCAAAAGTCCATATAAAAGTTTCCACAGATAGAACAAAGTCACATAAAAAGTCCATAGAAAGTGCACGTAGAAAAATGTCTGTAGAAAAATTCCAGGAAAAGTGTGCAGAAAAAGTGCCGCAGAAAAACTGTCCGTAGAACAAAATCCATAGAAAGTGTTACAGAAAAGTCCACAAAAAATCTGCATAAGTTTTGTGAGCCGAAGTGCTGCAAAAAATTCCATTAAAAACCAAATCTGTGGAATGTTTTAGAAAACTAGAAAATCCACAGAACAAAGGAAATCGACACCATTTTTTCGCGCGAATTTTCAAATGGGCATAACTTTTGATCTAGTGCTCGAAATTTGACAAACTTTATATCATTGGAAAGGTCATCAACATCCTCTATGCTAAAAAATGGATTTTTTATATTTTTATTTAGGGTAGGTGGGTGAAAAATATAAATGAAATATCCAGCTCCAAAAAATTTAAATACTCAGTCCCGTAAAAGGCAAGAAATCTCTAGGCAAACCCAAAATAGCTTCTCACACTCAAAAGGCCATAACTTTTTCAATTCTCAACATATTTTCACAAAATTGGTCTTGTTGGAATCATGGCTCTAAGTCCAATGACGGAGTTAACAATAAATTAGAAATTGATAAAGAAGATGAATGATTTTAAGGAAAACGTTCCAATTTTTAAAAAAGACCCTTTTATTGGTGGTTGGGATGCATTTAATGAGGCATGGGAAAAGACATTTTTACTAGCTGCAAGACATGGGATAGCATGGGGATTCTTTTAAAGAAACATACCATAATTTCACACCATTTATGACATCTTGTAAGTGTTTGAAAAGGCAAATTTCAGGATTTCAATTTCTCTCTCTCCCTCAATTCTATAAATTGTAATGTTGGGCTCATTTGTATGGCGAGTTGGTCATTTTTCTAAGTAGAAAAACTCTCTCTTTCTTCTCTTCTAGGGTTGAATGTGGAGCCCTTTAGTGCCTCCTTATCAAGCTGGTGATGTAATGGAATTTTCTTATTTTCCCACTAGATTGAACTGTGCAACTCATGGAGCAATATAATGTAAGTTTGTGATGTATTTTTCCATCCTTTGTATGTTTTATTCTTCTTTCCCTTGCAACCTCGTTTCATTACAAGGTATAATGTGTCATATTTCGATGCACTTATTATATTTTACCATGTTTTGTGTATGAAATATTGTTCTGAATGTAGTTTCTATAATGTGGTGCAACTTGTCCACCCCTCATTTTTACCTCTCCATCTTTCAGTAGTTGGAAATTTATGCGCATTCCCTCCTTTTCTAGTGTATCACCAATTTAGTGTAGGCTTTGTTTTCATGCACTCTCTCTCTCCCTAGTCCCTTATAAGGTTAGATTAGGATTAGATAGTTTTTCCTGCATTAGAGTAGATTGTGGCAGGTAGTTTAGGAGCAAGAGACAACTTTTCTCTGGAGGATTATCTCAAGCCCACAAGTCCCACACCTTGAGAGTTAACCCAATGTTACACAAATTACACTAATGCCCCATCCACACTCAGGCCATCCGGGAGGAGATGTAATTTGGTGATAATAATTCTTACACACCTGGTGCGACAGGTTTGAAGCACCTTACCACTTCATTTCATCAAGTTTGTGTGTTCTTGTTGAGATTTCAGCCTTTGGAGGCACATGCAAATCACATCTGGCGACTCCATTTGATCAACTGACCCATTCTCTAAAATTCCAGACCATCTTTCCATCCATTTTTCCATTCATATTTCTTCCACACCTCTCATTTTCTTCATGTTCTATGAAGTTGTGCAACCATGACTTCATTCCCATCAGTGGAATTCACACTTTCAACAGTGCAATCAACCTCTAATGAGTTTCAAAACTCCTCCAGATCAACATTATGACCACATTCAAAACCATTATGCTTACCCATATGAGAAATGTCAAAACCAATTTGGTTATGGAACCTATCAGGAACACTGGTATGCATATGATGACAACATTCATATGGATAATGTTCATCCACTGGAGAAGATACAAAGAATGGAGGATGACATGGTTCAGTTAATGGCTAAAGCACAAATGAAAGCATTCAGGATTGGATGCATGGCACCTTGTCCATGGGAAGGCCCTTTTCTAAGACACTACAGCCCACATGAGAAAAGCTTGATTTCATGGTTGAAATGCTGCCCCAACTTGTACAATGGACTGAGGATATTGAAACATATGAGAAAAGTGCGAGACAACCTTGTCAATGGGTAAGTCAATCACCAGCTCCTTATTCTTCTTTCTCTCCTCCCAAGTCTTTATCATTTAAACATTATCATGATTCAAGCCCATTATATCGTGCCCCAAATGTTGAATATTCCCTTCTCAAATCTCCTAGTCTTTCCATCTCATCTCAATTCTTCTACCCTTTTCCCTTCCAAGCAGTCACTCCCTCCATGAATAAAAAGAGAGTTCCATCCCTTCCTTCTCCACCACAAAAAATTTAAAAAACCTATTGTAACCCAACCTAACCCTCCTCTTGTTATCTCAAGTTCATATCTTGGGAAGGAAACAATACTAAAATCCAGTCAAGTGGAGAAACCAAGAAGGACAGTCCAAGTTAAGAAGAAATAACTGAGGATTTAAAAATATGGGCTCTTAGATTCGAGATTGATAAGATCCCCTTGCTGGTTAAACCTATGAAGGAGATGGAGGTCCTAGCCACAGTGGTGATTCCAAGGCTGATTTTTTGAGGAGCATGTGTGAACAAAATAGGAAATGCTCACTAAATGCAAGATATTTTGTTGGAATGCAGTGTCGCATGTTGGACCCTTATTTAAAGGAGTATTGCATGATCTCAGCATACTACAATATTGGAAATTTGCATTGAGCCACCACAACCATGTCATCATCATTTAGAAGAGAACCAACCATAGAGGTGCCTCAAACACTAAGGAGGCCAAGAAGAAAATTAGGTTCAATAGGATGCTGGATGAAGAAGATATCATTGAAGATTCTGATCTTTCTTTCATTGAGTATGATATTATTGATGAACCTTCCATGTTTTTGAATATGAAGAGGAAGATGATGAACAACAAGGCCATATCAGTCATCATGAAAAAAAGGGAGGAACCTTTTGAAAAGGTGGTGTTATTTAATTGGTAGGCAACATTGATGAGAGAATTAACCAGTAAGCAACCACTTTCAGAGGGTTGCCAGATGAATCCATTCATGGAGTTGAAATTCAAAAAGATAAGGGGAAATCATTCAAGGATCAGCCTACATTGGTTTCTAAGGCCCTCATGCCCAATTGGAATATTTGGATCTTCATTAGAGCCAAGAGGAGGAATCCAACACTGATGAAACACACTCAAACTTTCATCAAGCATGCGGGATGATCTTTGATTTGCACCAAGGATCAAGCTACAAGTAACCTCTTCTTTCAAAGAAGAGCATCTTACAAGAGGTATCCATTTGGTTGGAGTTGATACTTTGAGTGGTTGGGTGGACAGATAGGATTTTCCATGCCCTTAAATACTTGCCATTCATTGCCAAGGGATTAACCAACATGGACATGCTCAGTTAAGCATGAGGATGAGGTAAAAAAGGGAAGGATCAATATAATCCTCGAATGTTGCAGGATTTGTTTAAGAGGTATTTTTTTGTTTTTGTTAATACCTTATGAATAGGAGTGGAGGATTTGTTTCTGGTAGAAGAAGTTCTCACTGCACACTTTGCATGTTCAATGCCAAATTAAGGCATGGTATGATTTGAGAAAGGGAAGTTATTTCTTTTTCACATGTTGTAGTATTTGTTTAGTGCACAAGGCATTTCAGTCATTAGTAGCAGGGAGATCCAAAGTTGTATGTAATTAATTTGCAAACTTCAAATCAAACAAATGCAGAGAAACTCTACATGTAAGTTCGAGGCATGTAGGAAATCTTGATGATTCTCTCTAGATACATAGATTTTCAGTTCGTAGGATTCCAAGCAGCCCATGCAAGCAATCAAAGATTGTAGTCAACAACCCATAGTTGCGTGTAGAAGTTCAGCTCTATCATTCATCCTTGAGATCAAAGTTACGGGAATGAGTGAAATTCAAGTTTAAAAAACAATTTTCTTCTCTCTTATGAAATTTGAGAGCACAAACAGAGGATGATAGCTCCTAGCCCGTGCAAGTCAGAGGCTCGGTAAGGCAACAAGCATTCCAAGTGTCATGGGGCCAAGAAATTTTAGAGTTCAGATCAGAAAATGATAACCGTACAGACTCCATGATGTCAATGGAAAGATACATGTAGCTGGATCATCCTCCAACTTAGCAGGCTAATGGCCCCCAGGAGTCGAGTCAAAATGTTATAAAGACAAATTTCTACTACTCTAGTACACATTTGATAACAATTCTTAAGCTTATTTTGATAAGTAGATTAATTGGCCCGCTTGGTAAGAGATGGAAACCATATCAAACAGTTTTTTTTTGGAAGCATCTCTAATCACTACATAAGCCCCTGAGCATGAGGAATCCCAAATCAAATGGGTTTCTAGAAAGGATTGCATCATGGGTCTTTTACCAGGTTCAAACCCATGCATTACCACCAAGCTCTTCCCTCACTTATAACTGTGAAGTTGATTGCTAAGTAGGCCAAGCTACTTACGAGTGAAGTGTCGAGTCCAACATTGTCATTGAAGGGGTGAGTTGTAATAATTGGCTCAAGACCCATTGAGCTATAAAATCCCTGGACGAGCTGGCTCTATGAAACCGAGTTGTTTTGTGAAGCAAGTTGTCTTGTGGGTGGATGAGAACTATTATTAGTACTAAGCTCTCTGGGGACTGCATTGAACTGGGATGATTGCAAGTGAACTATATTAGATAATGAGAAATAGATGAGTTGTTTTGTGCTCACTCTTCAAGCTCACTAGTTGACTATTCACCAAGTCAGTGAGAAGAGTAGGTCCAAGAATTGGAGGGGAAATTGGTTTCAAATATCTGAGAAGCAGTGTCATCCATGATCTATATGGTGCAGGGATACCGGGGTTCAAATGACAATGTTGAATGTTACTCATTAATCACGACAGAGTTCTTTTCAAAGGTTGATCTCCACATTGTTCGGGGCATGAGAGACAAGCCCAATCCAAATTAACTGACTTTGCATCATGACCAAATATGGATCCATCCCAAGTGTGAAGTAATAAGGATGACCAACTGGGATGATGCTCGGTAATGTTGCAAGGTGCAATACTGAGTATCCAGCTCTATGGGACATGGTGAGCTCTTCTTTGAAGACACCAAGTCACTATTTCAGGAAGGATTCAACATCAGGTTATGATGAGCACAAAGCAAATGGGGAGAAAGTTGGATTTTCAATGGCGAGCTCAATTGGATGGGAAAATGTGATGGTCTGAGCTATTCACAATGACGGAAATGGCGACAGGGTTATAACAGTGAGCCCAGTCCGAGCCAACACAATGAGGGAAATCCCATTTGGCGGGCACTTAGCGGGAAGGACAAAGCCCAAACTCATAGGTCAAGGCCAAGCTAACGACCTGGTACAAGGTAGATGGAGACGAGGCTGGGCCAAGTGATGAGGAGATTATAGAAGGAATCAGTGAGCCAAGTCCGACCTAGAGGTAGTTGAGTCCATGAGGAAAAAGAAAGTAGAGGTGCAAGATGATGGTACCACGTGGCTCTTTGACATAGTGATTCAAAAATTTAGGAGACCATCGAGACCCTAAAGAGTTACATGGGGCATCCACTTGGAGCTCTGAATACTTAAAAGACTAGCTCGGTGAGATTGAAACGAGTCAACCTAATTTGAGTAGATGAGATGACGAATGAGAGAGGTGGCTTGGTGGAATTGACATGAGTTGTGTCAAAAAACAGGTTGGTTAAATAATTCGGTGCGGAAATGAAAGTGTCCATGGATTAAAGCAATTAAACATTTGGCAAAGCGGAAACAAATTCTAATGCAAAGTGTCGAGTTGGGAATATAGAGGTTGGCGATATTATTGGGCATAGATGCCCGAGGAGTTAATTGACTCAGCGCATGTGGCATTGAAGGGGTGAGAGATGATTCGGTGCTAATCCAAGGTGAGTGAGGGTTGAATGGAGTGGTCGACCCAATGAAACATTGAGACATAACGACTTGAGACTCCAATGTGGAATAAGCTAGGACAATGCACTAAGTTCCCAATGCAAACTCAGAGGATCAATGTGGGTATAGGCAGTTAGGGAAGCTGGAAAAAGAGGAGAGCCAACTGAGCCAAGCTGACCGAGCTGGCCAATATAAAATGTTTTAAAATATTAGTCAAGCTTACCCATAGGACATTGATAAAACAATGACAAAGTTAAACCCATGATCCCCACTACTTTAAATGCCAAAATATTTTAAAGATATGTAGAAAACATTAGAGAAGGAGAGAAATTATGAAATTGAATTTTCTAGCCAAGAAATTTAATTCTCGGTTCCGTGGAGATTAAGCAAATGCCTGTGCAAGTCAAAAACCACTGCATGTGCTCAGAAGGTCATAACTAGAAATTAAAAAAAAATCAAAATTAGTACCGTTGGAACTGTGGCTCTGATCCCAATGTACAATAATCAATAAATTCAAAGATTTATTAAGATTTGATGGAGAATTTTGTGGAAAACTATCCCAGTTCAAAGAGAGAGCTGGAAAGTGGTTGGGAATGCATTTAATGAGTATGGCCATCATTTTCTCCAACTGCATGTCATGGGACAACATGGGGAAGATTTTTCAAATATTTTTCCATCATTAATTCACCTCATTTATTACATCTTATTAGTGGTTGAAAAGGGAAATTTAGGGATTGGATCTCTCTCTCTCTTCTAATTCTATAAATTGTAATCTTGGGTCTCATTTATACGGGGGGTTAGTCATTTTTTCTTTTCTACCCATCCTTTCTCTTCATTCTCTTCTATGGTATGAGTGTGGAGCTCAAGCCTTATCTCCTCTAGCTTTATAATTGACATTTTTCTTGCCTCTTTCCCACTGTTGATGTACTGTGTGAGACTCATGGAGCAATATAATACGTTTTTGTTGATGCATTTCTGTCCATCCTTTGCATGTTTGTATTGTCTCTACTAGCCTTTACTCACTTCTGGTAGCGACTGTGCAGATGGTTATCTTGTTAAAACTACATGTTTTGACATAGGGATGGTAAGAGATGGAACCAAAAATGTAGGTGAGTGCCACCAAGATGAATATCTTTGCAAACCAAGATGAAGTTGATGATAATGTCCTAAATATATTCCTTGAACCAGCAGGCCTCGTGAATAACACCCATGGTGGCCACGAGTTGTGGCATGTTCACAAACGTCATCAACCCAAACAAGAGATCCTATTTCGAACAATTTGGATAGGATAGTTTTTCTTGCATTAGAGTAGATTGTGGTACGTAGTTTAGGAGAAGGAACAAAAATTTTCTGGAGGATCATCTTAAGCCCACAAGTCCCATAGCTTGAAAGATGATCCAATGTTACCCAAAAACACCGGTTTCTCATTCACATAGGCATGAAAAATCGGAGGGTGTTGTTTTCTTATGATAACAAGAATCAACAATATTATAGTGAGCAACATATATGATTTACTTGCATTGTATTTTGCAGGAGAAGATGAGAATAAGAGTGGTCCGTTGATCTGATAACATTTGAGGTAGCTAAAAGTGCTACAAAAATTTCAGAAGTGACATCAGAGCTTGGATTTTGAACATCTATTTTGTAGAAACTGTGAAGTGTGTCCATGTCTTCTGGTCTCTCCCAGTAGTTGTGACCCATGTTTGGATCTCCCACCTGATTTAATCATTCACCCATTAGAAATCCATGATCAATTAATTAAATTACTAGAGATTATTAATAAGAGTAAACTTTAACTAATTTTATGAAAATAAGAATAATCAGAACGCTAGGGGAAAAATTCTGCAACTTAGGAATCCAATGCAGAGTTAAGGCTTCACCCAAGTTAAATCTTATCCATTCTGAGAAACACCAACATTTTATCCAAAGAAGAAGGCAAGCTTCTAGTAGGAAGTTATCAAGAAAGATTATGAAAAGGCAGAACTGACAAAAGACAAACCTTTTTTATGATATTTTCATAGCTTTCCTTCCTAATGAGAAAAAATGCTAGAAGAAATACATCTTCTCCACTATAGCTCAGAGGTCTCAGTATGTTGTTATTGTAATGCCCAGCCTCGGGACATAGAAAACAACAACTAGAGGTATTTAAAAATTTGGGTAATTATTTTTTTAAATTAAACAAATATTATACTTATCTGATTCCCGTTATTAATTATTTTATACCAATCTGATTTACCCAATTAATTAACTACTTATCCAATTCCAACTTTAATTGTTTAGTTCTTATCATGGTTATTCTACTAAATATTTTTTAGGGTCATATTAGAAGGTCTACACACCCTTTTTAATTAATTTAGCCTTCACACCAAGTTATTAATTGTTTACCCAACTCCTAAAAAATCCCATAACTTAAAAATTGTGTACGATTTAATGTGATCCCTAGGAGCACACTAATCTTGGATCTTGATTTAAAATTTGCCTTAGAGTTTCCCTAATCCATCCTTATGTTCTTTTCCTTTCTCTTCTTTTCCTTTCTTTCCTTTTCTATTTGTTTCATTTTGTTTATTCTTTGTGGAGGTTGGGGAGGAGCCATGGAGGTTTTGTATTCAAGGGTTTGCATGAGATATTGTCATTACTTTTTTTTATATTTACTTTAACAGAAGTATTCTCTAGTTGGGTATATATTGTACCCCCTTTTTTTGTTTAATGAAGTTAAATATGCATATATATATACTAAAAATCAATAAGTAATGTGGATTGTAGAAGAAATCCGGATATAACTCGACAAACTAAGGGAGTTTTTTTTATAAACCTTTAATTACCTTTTTATGCCTTTAATGAGTTTTCAGCACGCAACAGATAATATCCAGCACAGCGATTTTAAGTGGACATAGCCCAAATTGGGTGATCTATGTTACATATTGTCTATTTTTTTTTACAATGATTAACATTATAAATTAGATCTGCACTAAGTAATCCAACATTTATTAATATTCTATAATACATATTAGCAACATACTTTTATAATTCTGTGAGGCATTGTTCTGCATAGGGTTCTAGATCCCTTCCCGATCTCCCTAATCAACACTCCTAATTTACAAGCCAATATTGTAATTAAATTCATACTCTTTGGTTAAACTATAATCTTATAGGCTAGCAGATACATGTGCCTCTTCTTGAGTGATAACCGGGAAACTACATAAGCAGCCTCCATTAAGATGACTCCAGACACTGATTTACATTGTTCATTGGACATGAGTGAACAATCAATGTAATCAGTGGAATTTACACTATGATGGCATTTAGTTATTTGGCATTGATGCTAGCATTCCGGTATTCGAGACTGCACATTGGCCTACGAAACCTATCTTCCCTTCACTACAGTATGATTGATCTGAACATACTATATCAATACTCATTTGAATTGCTTAAGTCTTATAAGTTTTAGTTATAAGCATCAATGACAATGACTCGTCATTCTAGCTATCTAGAGATCCTCTCAATGCTACCTTAGGATGTGTTATGTGAAGGAATAGTGACTACGTAAAGTCTGTCAGTACGTCTTGAATACCCTTATGATATCCATACATAAGTTGGTATCAGTATGAATAGGACCAATATGACATTTAAGACATAGCGACCATGCTTCATCGTACATGTATTACTGTAATATCATATGAATAGTTAAGTATGTATAGTCCTATAAACTTGAAAGTATGTGAAGGCTACTTAGTATTATTGAAATGGTCTTTATGACAGGAAATTTTTAAGTACCGACTAGTTGTCTATAAACTATTACATACCCCCTCCTAAAAAAGGATATTATGATGAAGATGGGTGTACAAGATTTTATTTATAATCAACCATAACTAAATCGAAGGATGTAGGAGTAGCACTTTAAAGTGTCAAAATATTCGTGACGATGGCGAAAGTATAGGTGTTACTCAATAAAGTGAAATGGTGGGGTAAACTTATTATCTATGTCTAATTGAACTATGACTATTATAGTAAAATAAAAATTGTTACTTAAATAGTAAGTACGCTATATTTACCGAACGAAAATAACTTAAATAGTATTATCAGTTGGTACTTACCATGTATTAATGTTAGAAAGCTAGTAACTTCTTTAATGTGATTAATATTAATGCATAACACTAAATCTAGAATTATGTCCTTAACTGGCCAATAACATTTTGATCCGTTAATTACCAACCGATTAATCACTAGATAAGTGTTAATTGTACGGAAAGGCAATGTCACACCTAAAAATGGCCGGTAATATGTAATTGGTGTTCATGGACGATAACATGAAAAGTCGTTCAACATTAAATACGACATTAATAAATTTCCAAGATTAATGAAGTTTCACTTAGCAAAACTCAGTGGGTTACCCATCCCAGCATATATTTTGTACTACACAATCACCTGCACAGTTTCTCCGACACAAGTCATTAGAGTTTGGATACATATGGAGTTCTAGCCTTCTCATCCATGGTGTGGTATCTTCCAATAATATCTCCTCCAAATGCATTAAGGCATAAGATTAGTCATCATAGGTCAGGTATCTATACATCTGTAATAGTGACATGCATGACCTATGGTCGATGTCAATCTTATGTTCAAGAATAATGGCCCCAAGGGAAGTGGACTCGAATCAAACCTACTGTCTTATGTTTACTGATACGTTTGATTAACCTTAGTCACCAGTAAGTAGCAAGTGCTCATCATACACTATTCAAATAATTGAGTCTATCCAGTTAGATTAACATCATACATGGAATTAGAAGTGGTTCTTATTTACATGTCCCTAGTAAGCCTAATACTAGAATATAAAGGTACTAAGTGGGGTGAAATACATATTCCTTTCGACGAGTATAATAATTCTAGGAATAAAGGAATGGTAAATCATAGTCTTCAATTATCATCCCACCAAAGTATCACAAACTAGTAACACCTGTTTTCTTGTCGTCACCTAGAACAAAAATGCCCCATCAAAATGCATTCACTGGTTTAGTTTCCAATGCATTTTGTTTCTAGGTCACTTGATTATACACTAAAAAGTGACAGACATATGACCTATGATCAATGTACAATCTCTTTGTTGAGGCTAGAGGTGATAATACTCCGGCCAAAAGAGGCATTAACTCTTAATCTATCAAAGACCCCTTTCTCCTGACTATTGGTACCCAGATTTAATCTCCTTCACAACTTGAACAGCATCATGGATTGTACAAGACACTCAAAGGAAGATAAATGATCTATATGTCATTTTGTAGCTAGGGAAGTAGCAATTTATCTGACTTGTTAGCACTCAAGGCTTTGAAGAAGTGGGTAGCACCTTGAAAGGATTTTGATCTAATCCTCACTATTTTAGGTTGTGCCTTTCAACCAAGGTAAGAGAACCTATATTGCAGCCTCTGTTTTGTGAAGGAGGTGGAGATATCCTTATACTGTGCATATTGTATGGAGATGGCCTTGGGAAAACATGATCAATTTTCCATTATTCAAACTCAACAGAGTTGTCACTACTAAATGATGGAAATGCTTTCAAGACAAGGCTGAGGATGCTAAAGACATGGTATGATCCTAATTTGATTTGTGCATTTTTGTAAATGGATTGTGTTCTTTTGTTGACACACAATGCAATGCAGGGGTAGTATGGGTAGGATTAGTTATTCTAAATGAAATTTTTGGTGGGAGATTTTAGACAAGACTAACCAGAATTTGCCAAATTCTTTGAGGACCTTTACAAGAAATTTGTAACACCTAAACAACAGAATGCTTCAAAGGGGTTAAGGTACTCCTTCAACCAGGATATGTGCACCAAATGGAGGCCCAGATCTGCACTCTTCCACACAATCTTTGACAACCTGCCACAAAATCTTGAAGAAAATGAACCAACAAAGTATCCAAAAATCTCTATTTTATCATGACCTAAGGTATACCCAAAGGTTTACAAAAAATATTAGAATTCAAGGAAGGTAAAGTGATTTTAAATCTGTTTATCTCTTTATTAGATGAAAGCTCTTCTGAATGTGAGATTGCAAATGCCACTAAACTATCAACAAGAAATGAGACCATGTATGATCAAGAGAGATTTTAAACACAAGATTGCAACAAGAGCAAGAAACACAAATTGAAAACATTCTGAAACATAAGTGCATGCAAATTTTGCCAAGAGACAACACAAAATAATCCATAATGACCAAATTTATCAGCAAGGGAATGTTATAAGAACAATCTCAGAGCTTGTTGATGGCTTTACAACTGAAACCAACTCAACATGATACAAATCTGATGCAAAAAGGAATTAGAAATGGTTCTCAGGTGGTTTCTCAAAGAATGGGCTTCTTCCCAGAATTTTCCGTGAATTTCTAAGTTTCTCTGACCTTTTGCATGTCTCAAAACATGCATTATATAACTTTCAATTACATTTGATCCTTCTTTCCCAAGAAAAGAATATTCCCAGCATCAAGTTTGTTACAAAATTCCAACATGATTCACTTAGATAGGGACATTTAACAAATTTGCAACAAAAGTTGCCAGGTGTTTCTAAAATGGTGAATCATTACAAATCCTTCATCATTATCCATTATGGAGGCACATTTTTCATTCTCCAAGCATGCAGACCCCTTTCATTTCATCATTTCATCCTTATCATTCCAAAATTTGATTCTGTAACTTTATAATTTGATATTTCACATTTTGTACAGGCCTGAGTAAAAATTATTTCAAAAACACCTCAAATCTACAAATTAATCCCTAAAACCACTTGCATTGATCTTTGTAGGCACAAAGGACATGAATTCACCAAAAATTTGATGAAAAATGATGCAAAATTCACATTTCCACACTTCCTGGAGAAAAAATGGTGGCCAAAAATGAAAATGTACAGTTACCCTTGATCTCTTCTTTCTCCTTCAATCTGGGCCCTCAACATGTCAAAATATGACTGGGAATGAATTTGGGCTCACTTTTTGACTTTTAACATTTTTGAAAAAATGGAAAAAATTGACCTTTTTTCTCCGCCCCTCCGCCCTTGATTTGGTGATGACCCCTCTCCGCCCTTGAAATTTGGTGATGATACATGGCATATGGTGGGTCCCATTGAGATCGTGGCTCAATTCTACGCATTTCGTCCCTTTTTTGGAGTTTGGAAAAATTACACTTTTTTCCCCGCGGGCCCGCATCTCCTCCTTTGTCCTTGACATGTGTCATCCTCTCTATCGCTCACGAGGATCCACGGGCTTCAAATTTCATGTTTTAACCCCTTTTTCGCCAATAGGAAAATTTTCTTACTTTTACCTCCGCGGGCCCGCGATCTCCAGATTCTTCCTTCACCACGTGTCCTCTGTGGTTCGTTTCGCGGAGCTTGAAGGCACTTAATTTTTTCATTCTAAGTCTTTTTTGCTAAAAAGGGAAAAACTTTCCCTTTTTCCTCCACCGGCCCACCAACCCCACTTCTACCACTGCCCACCACGTGTCCCCTGTGCTTCATTCGAGACCCACGGGGCCACTACTTCAAATTTTCACTCTCTAAGTCTTTTTGAAAAAGGGAAAAATTTCACTTTTCCTCCGCTGGCCCGCACTTCCCCTCTACGCCTATTCATCTGCCACGTGTCCACCCCCTGCTCCATTGCGGACCCGCGGGCCTCTTCCTCAATTTTTTCCTTTCAGAAAAAAGAGATAAAAAATTCCTAAGTCCCCGCCTGGCCTTCCATCCCGCTTTGGCATAAGAACATGACACGTGTCCTCCTGTGATTGCGGAGCTTCAGGACCGGGGGAAATGTTAAATTTTTTGCCCAAAGTCCAAAAAATGCTAAGTTTTTCAAAGAAACCACCCACCGATCCTCGGTCCAATTAGAACCCACCACGTTAGGATACATCGTTTGAGCTTAATTTTGACGGGAAAATGACACCCGTCTGACTGTCAAAAAACACAAAATTTGCTAGGGATGCCCTAGAATTTGATTTTTTCTCGTGGGTGGAAGGATTTTTTGGTCAAAAAACAAATGGGAAGTGGTTTCAAGCAATTTTTGACCATGGGGATTGGATTTTTGAGGGCACATAAGTATAAAATGAGCAAATTCGAGCTCCACGAGGCTAGGAAAATGGAAAAAAATGACAAAGGCCCGTGGATTTGGAAATTTAGGGCAAAAAATAAGGCATGCATGTATATTTCTTTCAAGTTGGGGAAAAATAATAGGTTTATGAGCCATTTAAAGCATTCAATCTGGATGGGGAAACTTGCAGACCCACCAAACTGGGAGAAAAACATTTTTTTTTTTGAGCACCCTTTAATGATTTTGAGGTGTGGGAATTTTTTTTGTTTTAACTCCTACTTCCTTCACAACTTACTCTCAAAGCCTAATCACTCTTACCAGTCCTGTCCTAAAGAAATTTCCATTGTATCTTTTGATTGGATGACTAAAATTACCAACTTGATAGCTTTTAGAATACCCATTTGGGCCTAATTATTGCATGTAAAAATATTTGCACCTCTTTCTTTGTAAGAAATTGTAAAAAAATTACAATTTTAAGCCTCTAAATAGGTTTTCATTGTTTCCTACAATACCCTATTCCCAACAGTCAAAATTTTCTTCCTTGTATTAACTTCCCAATGAAAATATAACTATATTCCTTATGAGGGGACTGTGTAGATCATTTATTAATATTCTTGGCTTTTGAATTGAAGGTCAAGTCCTCTAAACAGTTAATTTCCTATAAACCCTAGTAAACCCTACCCTGGGAGCCCGAGGACATAGTTTTCTTTATTATTTACGTTGCAAGGTTTTTCAATGCTTACAATATTCTCGAATAGATCTGCACAATATTCTAGCACCTTTTAAATTTACCAGTGAGTCATAACCATCCACATCAACACGAGATTCATCAAGGAAATACCTAGTTTGTCACAAAAAATTAGGGGTTTTTACAGTCAAATATGGTTGTCTTCGAAATGATAATGGTGCTCTTCCTAAATTAGAGTCCTGATGAATTTAACAACTTGGATTACCATCCAACTTCCTTCTAGTATAATTGGGTTTGCATTTTATATCAAGCCTTGATTGAACTTACTGGAATGTGCTACAGATTTCTTGAGAGGCTACACCCTAATCTCACACAGACAACTTAATCAATCATGCAAGAAACACAAATTACATTCATCCATTGCCAATACCAACTAATTTAAATCCTTGTAAACATTGGATACGTGATCAACTCAATATTTATATTTCCATTCATAACTAAAACACATAATTATAACCATTAATTCACTATTGCAACAAATTTATCAATGTAAACACTTTCTTGGAGTTCTCCAACCTTATTCCTTCATTTTTTGATTGATCAATGAGTTTCAAAATAGTTACAAAATGGAATATATATTTTCTTAATTCAAATTTTCTTGTCCATAACTGTCCACCATGGACTTGTGACCAAGTCACATGAGGGAGTTATCTAAAAAGAAGGGCTTAAAACAAGATTAAGAGTTATAATAACACATTATCAAAATAATAAGGCTTGGAGACTCAATTATGACCTAACCTAACTAGCACATGCATGATAGACACCTTATGACCATTTACCTAGCCTAGAAATCCAAAATAAGCCAAAATGGAGTGAAACTCCATAATTCAAATTTTAAACCCCTAAATTCTAACAAGACATAAAAATTGACTCATAGACATCTCTAAGGATGTAGACAAACCAAAATTTTACCTTTACAAAAGCCCTTGTAGTGATGCTCCTACATTAAACCATATAACTGATAAAAACCTTATACATGTCAATATGAATCAATTTTGTGACAGAACACAATTCAAGGGTCATACAATGTTGTCTCAACGACTATATTATAAAGGTTTTGTACAAGCAGTGTCCTGAGAGATCATTGCATGTGTGGAACATTATGACCATGAGATGAGATGAGTTGTAAATAGAAATAATGATATCATTCTCCTAGTCACCCTTGAACACATAAATAATGTTAGTGTGAGGTACTTTGTTTGTCATCTCAAGGCATTTTCTACCTCACTTGGTGAGTCATCTCACTTAGGTGAGATCATAGGTCTTAGGTGTCTATAGGATCTATGATAGATTCTGTCATATAATCGAGGTCATATGTGTCAATGTGCATCAATACATCATACAAGAGTTACTTTCCATTTATGGAACGTAACTCATTTCTCCATTGTGGAGTTAATTATAATTGGTATTGCATTAGGAGTTACACATCACTCCTATTTGTACCTTCTTTTATGATCTATGAGTATGAGTAGGCCCTTTTCTTTTATATGCACATTTCATGGTGGTTGAATGCTTGCTTACTACATGAAACTTCGTCACACTTCCATTCAAATGCAACTTGGTTGATGTGCATGACATCCCACTTGATCCTCTTTCTCACATTCTCTCACATGCTATCAGAGCATGTTTTTGGGATCAGTGTCACTTGTTGTCATCTATTGCCAACTACTTGTGGTTTTACTAGTTTCTTATGTAAGCTTCGTAATATGTTTTTGTTTAGTTCTTTACTTGAATTAATTGGGTTCATCTCAGTTTTCATGGAGTCTTCTGGTTTGTGTGTTATTTTTGGTGTATGTGCAGGTTAATTTTGGAGTTTGGAGTCTTTAAGGAGTTTCGTATTCGCCAAATTTGGCTGTCTACGACCATGTTTAGCAGAAATTACTTGGTTGGAGGTATTTATGGTGTTTTCTATTTTAATGGATTTTTTTTTTCAGTTTTTGGAATTTATTTCCTATAGATGGTGAATCACATAGAAAAATCACACACAACTAGTTTTCCTTTTTATTACAACAATGAAGAGTATCAAACATTCAGTCTTGTTTTAGACTTGGTTTATTTCCTTTGTAATTTTTTCCTTTTAAAGCTATTCCACATCCCTATAAGAGTAAAATATTCTAACTCATTTTCTAATTAATTTTATGTCGTTTCTCTAGTTCCTAGAGTGTCTTGTTAACTTTCTTGAAAATCGCCCAATTTTTTAAAAAATATCATTATATTTGTTACTTTTCATATGCATTAGCCATGATATAAACCACATATGGTGCTTATTTTAGAAACACAAGCTTAAAAAAGTCTAGTTAACATAGATCGACGATTTTACAACTGCCACATGCAATAACTAATGGTTCTTGTTGTCTCGAATGTTAAACTCACAAAATTTTGGGATTATTTTTTAAATTTCTAACATCAATGTGCTCCATCAATAAATTTTCCCACATATTTGAATCGTCCTTGTTTCCTATCCTTTGCAATGGCCTGACCATCGTCGTCATTATTTTAATACTGCCTCCATATTTTCTGTCATTCTCGTGCTCTCATTCTTTTCCTTGTATATCCCATGTTCCTGCAAACTAATATTAATTAATTAATGCCATTAATTTAATTAAGTGAATACATCCTTTAATTATTAAATTAATAATGTTAATTTTGATTAATTTCTTTATTAGTATTAACTAAGTGTTTTAAGTGATTAAATTCATAACAATGAATAGTGAAGTTGGAGTTCACTCCCACTTCACCAAGTATCCCTTATATGATGGGTCAAAGTTTGGTATGACCCAACATGAAGCCCATGCAGGAAAATCCACTTGAATCTCCACAGGGAAATTTGACAAAAGCCAAATTGGAAAATGGGAAACTTCTTCCCCCTTCTCTCTCCTCACATTCATTTACCCACTCCTCGTTATGAGTGAGAAGTGATTAAGATGAAGCATGAAGAAAATTCATTAAAAATCCCTTCATTCTATTTTTCATTTCACATAGCACATATCAGTGACACACTAAAAGAAATGTTATGCAAAAGAAATAGAAGGTGATATACAACCAAAGATCTTATCGAGATTGCAACCTAACAACTATTTTCTCAACATAGAGACCTTAATGCACAACGAAGAATTTGATGAAACACCAAACGAATGGAAAACACAACACAAAGGAGAAGAATGTGTTCAGACCTGTGGTGAGAAAGGAAAAACGATTCTATAGTAATTAAAATCCTATGAGGTATTTGGTTGGAGATGATCATAACTTGCATAGAGACAACAAAGTTGTTGGCTAGATGAGAGAAGGACTGAAAACCTACGCGGCTGAGATATCTCCCTCATTTAATAGTGAGGCTCTCGTGTAAGAATTTTTTCAGTTAAATGTCCTAATATCTATTTGTGAGAGACTTTTTTAGCTAGGAGGAACTACCTGTAATGCAAAGTAAGACCACTAAAAGGAGTTAAAGGAAATATATGCAGACGGGCTGCCTAATAGGTGTGCTAGATCCAGGAAGTGTGATACTTCCTAGTGGCAATCAATCCACTATTTAAAACAATTTAATGTAAGAAAACACAAAAGTAAATCCTACTGTAGTTGATATGATTTAGGTATCTCACAAAGTGCTACAATAAGAAAATCTAATCACAACAGGCTAGGCTATGATGATCTATCCGAAGGATGAAGTAAATAGTTCAAGAAAATACTGGACAGGTCAGGGTCAGATTCTGGGTAGGTTAGGTATCAAGGGTCAGGTAAAGTCAGGGTTATTGTCTCTTGGTTATCTGGATTAAAAACACAGAGACCGATGTTTCAATTGGTATTTCACCAACCCATAGGTTTAGGTCTAACCTTAAAACGTTAGGTGATTTTCAGGAAACTCAATAAAAATGGTTTTGGGGATTTTCTGAGATTGATGATCGGGGATGGTGAGGAGTTGGTTTAGGATTTATAGGGATCTTGGATATACTAGAGATGATTCTTTAGACATGGGTGATTTTATGAGGGGTAAGGATGATGGAAATGGTTTATTTCACAATGGTCTTCCACCTGGAAAGTGGGAGAAAAGAAATAATGATTGATAAGTAAAAGAATGAAGAACCATAAACTTGAAAAATGAATAGTTTGGTTAGAGACTTAACTTACTGTTTGTATGATCAATGATGTTATGGAAATGGAGGTGACAGGTGATCAAATGGAAATGAATTCTCCATATTCGTGCAGTGCTTCCTCTTTTGCTCCCGTGGTGCTGATGCTTCTGTGATTGAATTTGGTGCACTGGTTATGGATGCACTCTGATGTAGGAAATAAGGGATAAAATATGCTGAATAATCTCCTCACAGAATCACAACAGTAGAAACTAATATGTAGAAAAATTATTACAGATCTCAAATAAAATTGCAGAATAAAATAACACGTTGGTTAAGAGACAATATTTAACGTGGTTCACCTAAAAAATTTGGGCTAGATCCACCAAGAATCACTTGCTCAGATTTTATTACAAGCCACCACTCTCTCAATACAATACCCAGAATCTGTTTGGAGCTATGCTCAACAAACTCTACAGAATTCACACCCGAATTTTTAACACATCTGCAATGTTACTTAGCTCTACCATATGCATAAAACCATATAAATAGACAACTGCTTAAGCAGTTTTGGTTAGTGGGTATCAAAACCATGGGCCAAAACTGTCCCATAAACCTATGGGTCAAAAATCCCGCCCAGGTGAGAAAAACATGTTAATTTAATTAAATTAATTAAATTATTTTTTTTCATGGTTAGGTGAGGTTTAAGGTTGTTATTTACTTGAGGGGACCAAAGGGGAGTGTGACCCAATTGGAAAGTGTCTACTCTTATGTCAGGATCTTCAAATAGCTTCTCAAGGAAAATAGGCTCAAACCTAAATATGGTTAAGTTAGAATCTCTTAGGAACATTGATCCACTTTCAAACCATGAAAAAGGCTCCACAACCTAACACTATGTGTTATAATCAAATATCAAATGTGAAAATCCAAGCATAATCTATGAGTTACATGCAAAATATTAGATCTTCCCTAGTCTTGGGAAATCTAGGTAATGGATACTGGTTCAAATATGTTGGTAAAGGATGCAAACATGTTGAATTTTCTAAGTTGGTTAAATGGTAAGAAAACTTTAAATAAATGTCTCTTAGAGAGTACATTTCGCATCTTAGATTGAACAACTTCTATCCAAACCTAAGGAATATGGACCAAGAATTAAAATGTGTCTGGGTAAAGGTGTAAAGGAAGGTTTTAGTTTGTTATCACATTGGTAGGTCTATAGGATTTGAGGTACTTTATCTACATGTCTCAAATCATGGTAGTGTCATTCAATGTATTGATCCACATTTAATGTATACTATAGCTTGTGGTCAATCCAATTATTCTGGTATGTTAACTCCTAATTGAATTAATTTTGGATAATAGGTTGCGATGGACCCTTCAGCTTGTGGGGTCATGGCTATCCTTTAGTGCTACGTACATGGATTTATTTTTCCAAGATCCAAAAGTGACCCAAGCCTATAAGGAAGTCTACAATTTCATAGCCTTTTAGGTTGTGTAGCTCTTTTCTTGTAAGGTTGACAAGAAATAAGATGTGGTTGCTTCCCATCATTGATAAAACTAAGGTCCCAACTCTAAAAATCCTCAAACTAGGATCTGACAGGTAATTCTAGAACTTTAAGTAGTTTGATAAAATGTGAATGTTGAAGGTAGGGACATGTGGTAATCTTGTAAAATGGTTTTAAAGGATACCATTTTGGGTAAGTCCACTAATTGGTCAAGGTCAAAGGTAGAGATATTCAAATCATTTGCACATGTATAAATTGAGGAAAGCATGTACCATGAAAAGTAGGAAGAGCATGAAAATTACATTGTTATAAGGTTGATAGGTTTATCCAAACAAGGTTGAAGTGATTATGATATCCAAGGTATAGTATATGGTTAAGTGGAAACACTCTAGGTTAGGTTACAGCTCAATAAATTTTTAATTGATTTATTCTCTAGTACACGAAGGTAGGGTCAGGATAAAAGATTGATACAAGAGGTAATTGGTAAGGTCATTAGGTAAATCAATGATTGTGGTTTTGTAGGTAATAGTGTTCGCAAGTTGTATAGATCAAAGACCACATGAGTTTTCAGGTGCAACTTCGAAATGTTCAGGTCCAAATACTCTAGGTCATACAATGTAAGGCCATAAAGGTATGGGTAAAATAAAAGTCCCTAAACATCAATGGGATTAAAATTGGGTGTAGTAGATGATTATCAAGGAGTGAATAGGCATCAAATAGGCTTGACATAAAAATGTAGCCCTACTTGAAAATGATGAAAATGGTGAAATTTAGGCAATTCCAGAAAAAAGGAGTGTATCTAACCGATCTTATGCTTATGCTGATGTCACCTTCTGTGAACCAAAGATGGTCTTTGAAGACCATCCATAAAAAGCACTTATGATTTTTGTAATTAACCAAATCTCTAATATAAAAAAATATGGTTGTTAGGTTTAACAAAATCAATGGATTTGTGGGTATAAATAATAATGTTTATATACAAACTAGAAAATGATCGGATATACCTTGAGATTTTTCATTTGGGAAATAAACTAGGCATGATATGTTTGACCTCATTGCATGTACTTTTAGGGAGAATATGGAGGATAGGTAGAGAGATTGGGTTATTTTCAAAGACAAACACTTAAGGTGATTGAGGAAATCCTTAGAGGCATGATTCAGGACAATCTATCAAGAGGTACAATTTGTGGTGGAGCAGATGTTAAAACATGCCACCATGTTTCTTTTGGATAAATTAACTTGGAATGATGGTTGTGGGATTATTGTAATTCATTGATTATTAATGACAATCAAATCATCTGAGGGAAAATTAAAAGCAAAGGGGTTTACATCCTCTATGTAGAGACATATCACTATAGCTGTCTATGTAGTTAAATAAGTGCACCTCAATGATAAGGTAGTGAAATGGGTGTAATGAGATGGAGTGGGTGAACAGGTTGTTTCGAATTCATAGGATTTATCCAAAGAGGGAATTTAACAGAGGGATCAACCTAAAGAGGTTAATTGTTCCATGACCATGTTGAAGAAAAAGGCTCATCCCTCATGATCTTACAATCAATGAGCTTATAGATTTTGAATACTCCATGAGAAAAGGCAAGAATTGACATGATCACAATATGGAACAAGATAATATATTGATGGGTTCATCATATGGATGTATTTCTGCCAGTTCTAGTTGTGGAAATTTCAAATGTAATGGATTCTATAAAGTCCACAAGATACCCCATAATGATTTGATTCATTAGGCATTCTAGAATAGTGATTGTTGTCAGTGAGAAACCCCACTTGGTCATAGATCTTGAACATAACATGGAAATTCATGGTGAAGACTAAATTTAATGGACACCATAGGCTTTCCTTTAAAAAATGGAAGGGTAATAGGAGAAGTCTATGGATACATAGCGGGTAAATTCAAGTTGCTTGCTCATTTGATGTGTAAAACACTATTTATCAGCATTGGCCAAACAAGTGATTCTCTTTTTGGACCTGTCGACACTAAAATTTTCCTCCGTAATTTCTATTTCATTAATGTATGTATTAGGAATAGGATGTTGTTAAGTATAATTAGTAGTAGCGTCCGATAGAAGATAACGGCGCTGCCAGTACGATGCCGCCAATAATGTATAGTACGGTAATAGTCAAAAGTACAATAGGAATGTTGTGGTAAAAAGTAAATATTTGTCGTAAGTGGTCCGGTAATGTTAAAATGTCAAAGTTTGGGTAATTAGAGAAGTAGGGTCTACATGATTAGGAATTAGAAATATTATATTGGTAATAAGGACAAGGAGTGAGGTCATAAATATTTTGTGTATTTTATTTGTAAAAAGTCTAAAAATGTGGAACCCATGTGAAATGATAAGGTTTATCTTATCTTAAAAGATAAGCTTACATGTACAGATAAGAGTTAAGGTATGGAATATGATTCGTCAGAGTGGATTTCTTATCCTATCTTAGAGATAAGATGGATAAGCCTGGAAGTTCTATAAATAGAGAGGCCACCCCCCTCATTTAGCATAGAAGGAAGTAGTGAGAAATATTGTAGGAAGTGTGTAAAGGAAGCCATCAGTTTAAAGGTGTGTTGAAGAAGCCATTAAGAGGTGTAATTGTAAAGTTTCTCCCATAGTATTGGTGGAAGGCAAGTGAAGTCAATAACACTTGAAGTACCTCATGGGTGAGATTGTAACAATTTCATGTTAATATTATAATTTACTTTGATATTTCAGATTTGTCATCATTCCGTCTTATCATAGTCGATGGTATTCTTGTGTTATGTTTGTTGTTTTGTTTCCAGATTACATCCACCAAACTAAAGGCTGTGCATTAGTAAATAATCATAGCACGAGGAGTTCCCGGTGAAGAATTATCATAGTGCCGGATTGGTGATGACATTTTGGTTCCGTTGCCGGGACCATTCCTCGTTGGTGGATTTTCTGGAGAGATATTCCCACTTAGTCAAAAATCAATTGGAGGGTAACCTTGTTTTTACTGTGCATAGTAGTTACCATGGTAAAGTCATTTTTGCCGTGAATAGTAGTTACCATGGTAAAGTCATTTTTGCTGTGAATAGTATTTACCACAGTAAAGTCACTTTTTACCGTGAATAGTATTTACCGCAGTAACTTCACTTTTTACTGTGAATAGTGTTTACCACAGTAAAGTCAGTTTTTACCGCAGTAAGTCAAGTTTTACCATAGTTTACCGTGGTCATTTCTATTTTACTATAGAAAGGTGTAAAGTCACTTTCTATTATAGTGATTCCAATTATTTGTGCACATAAGTCTTGTTGATTGTACTTGTGGGTTGGTATTTCACGGTGGTTACTTTTGAAAATGGGAAAGATTCCTGTTTTTTCAGCCCAATCTAATGAAGATGCTTCTCTTTCATTCAAGAGTTTAAACGATCTTGTATTTGTAATGGCCTTATAAGAAGGGAACAATGGACTGAATTTTTTCCTACCTTTTTGGATGGTTCAGCACTTAGGTGGTTTGAAACACTAGGTGATAATGTGAAAAATTCATGGGATTTATTAACTGAAAGTTTTCTTGAAGAATTTGGTGAACAACAGAAATATGCAGATCTCATGATCGATATCACAAAGCTATCCCAAGGAGAGAAGGAGAAGATAAGGGATTATCATGCTCGTGTTCTAGAGCTAAGGAGGAAGCTCGATGCCCAGATCCGGAAGGAAGGATTAGCGGATGGGTTGATGAATGGCGTGGATAATCTCCTCTGTAAGCACTTCATTCTTGGGATGAAGCCAGAGATCAGACAACGAGTGAAGTATGACCGCCCAGCTACCATTGAACAAGCAAAGGAGATTGCAAGAAGGCAAGAAGAAAGCATGGAAGAGGAGCCCAAAGAAATTGTTGCTAAAGTAGAGCCTACACCAGCACCTTTGGTCCAGAATCCACAACCACTCCCGGTGAGCACAAATATTTCTCCTAGTACATCTACTGAGTATGAAGATCTGCTCAAAAAGATGGGTCAGTTAACTATTAATCTTCTTCAAGGAAAAGAATTTAGTTCTCAGGGAGGAGATAGAGGTCCAAAAAGAAATATTTCTGAAGTTGTATGTTATGGTTGTTATAAAAAGGGTCATTATAAGTATAATTGTCCAGATAGAGCTTCTACATCTGGTAAAGGAGATAATGATAAAGGAAAAGCACCTGTGAATTCTTTTGATGTAGTAGATAAGAGCAGAAATAATGAAGTAGATGTGTTTGTAACAAAAAGAAAGAAAGAAAAAGATAATCAAGATGGAAATGATCCTAAGAAGATGAAAGGAGAAACTAGTAAGAAACATAGGAGAAGAAAGTTGGGTGTGCAGGATTTTCTGATTTCACAGGGGCAAGGACCATACTCCATCTTGGAAGATCTGTCCAAAAGGCCTGCAAATATTACATATGGTCAACTCTTGGCTATGTCTTCTGAGAAGAGGCGGGAGTTGCGAAGTGGACTCAATGCTCGACGAAGGAAGGAGGTTGAGGTCCCTGTTTTGGAGGCAGAGGCAGATCCCTATGCTCCACAAGCTGAGGTATTATGTAATGGTATTTCAATTCATGATGTCTTAGTTGATGGAGGTGCTGCAGTTAATGTAATGACCGAGTCTGTAATGAATATGTTGGGTTTAAAAATTGATCGCCCTTCAACACTTATGTTAAGGTCATTAAATAAGGGAAAAACTAAACCAGAAGGTGTAGTTTCAAATGTGGCAATATCTGTTATGGGTGTTGTATGTGTGGTAGACTTTCAGGTGATGAAAAATGGTACTGTTGCGTACCCAATGTTGCTGGGAAGACCATGGCTAAGGAGAGTTCATGCAAGAAACTACTGGAATGAAGGTTTCATGACACTTGGACGTGGTAGAGAGAGGGTGAAGATAAACGTGATCCCTCGACATCATAAGGCAGAACCTGTGGATTCAAGTGATGAAACTGATGATTGGACATCCTCTGATTACTCTAGTACCAGTGAAGTGGACACTGAAGATGAAGAAAGTGAGGTTGATGTTTCAGTCATGGATATCCTTCCAGTCACACCAACTCATGACCCCATAAAATTATCTGAAGAAGAAGTTGATGATCGTCTCCAACAAATAAAGATTGGTGATGCTGTGATGGAGAGTGAGAAGGAATCCTACCTCCAGCTCTTTCGAAGGTACATACACCTATTCACTTTTGATTACAAGGAACTCCGTCAAGTAAGTTGGGTAGAACATTCTATTGAGCTGGTAGATGGTGCTAAGCCCATAAAGCAAATGCCATATAGAATGAATCCTAATTTTTCCAAGACTGTAAAAGAAGAAATAGATAAGTTGCTTGATGCAGGATTCATATTTGCTGTGGAGAATTCAGAATGGGTTTCTCCCATTGTGATCTCAATAAAAAAGAATGGGAAGCTACGCATTTGTGTTGATTACAGGAAGCTCAATAAGGCAACAAAGAAGGATCATTACCCTCTTCCATTTTCAGATCAGATCTTGGACGAAGTAGCTGGCCAGGAGTGCTATAGTTTTGCTGATGGATATAGCGGCTACAACCAAGTTCGTATAGCAGAGAAAGATCAGCTGAAGACCACGTTCACCACTCCTTGGGGAACGTTTGCTTATAGAGTTATGCCTTTTGGGTTGTGTAATGCTCCAGCAACATTCCAGTGTTTGATGAATAGGGTGTTCGAACCCTACATTGGGACCTTCATCAGATTATTTCTGGATGATTTTTACATCTATGGGAGCAAGTTGGACCACCTGCACCAAATGGAGAGTAACTGTAAAAACTGTTCAAGATCTTCTTGATGAAGAAGTCCAAGTTTGACCCTTTGCATTAAAACTGGTTGTTGTTCAAACGTTAGTTCTGGCTATTACTAGCCCTGCCATCAGAATGTTTCTTGCTATTTTCTCGGAGTTTAGAGAACTAAACCAAAATTGATTGACCCATTGGACGCATCAATAGAGCCGATTTCATGAAGATTTCCAATGATGTGGAAGATCCGTGCAAAGGACTAGCTCTGGATCAAAATATATGGGGGTCTGAAGTTTTATGGCAAAAATTGGCCCAAAAAATGTGATTAAAATTTTTTTCCCACAAATTTCCCTAGACGACATGTGTTGAGAGGCGCTGATTGGATGAGTAATCTCTCTAATCCAAAAGTTCATTCGAACGGGGAAAACTTTGAAATTTTGACCTGGGACAACTCAGGTGGAAAATTCCAGGGTTTTTTCGATCCAAAATTTTCATCTGTGGATCTCTTTGAAAATAATCAAAGATGCATGCGGAAGCCAGTTTTTTTTATGGGAACGTGCACAGTGCAACTTTCCGTTTTGATAGCAATTTGGCACGGAACCAAATGCTTTATCCATTTGGATCAAAAGAATGCTGAATTTTCTAAGAGTCCTCCCTGAGCTCCAAATACTTTGTGATTGATAGTTATAGGAAAACACATGTCCTGTTGTCTATTGGCTTGGGCTGACCCTTATTTTAAATTTTGAACTTTTGGGCCCAGAACCACTTAGTTAAAATTGTTTATTGCGCCTCAATATTTTTTGTGACTCTAAAATCTGTGCCACATTCTGATTCGTTAATAAGCATGGCCTATTTCAGGTCATTCACGTCCTCGCATTTATTTTTGGCCTGGAAAGATGTCCCAAACCACCTGGGACAAATTTCTCATTGATCCGATGATTCGGGCTTCCCTATCCCTCTTTGAGGCTTATCAAAGACACGTGGCAATTTCCATTGATGCTCTCGGCTCTTTAGTTATTGCGTCCCACGCAAGGTGTCCTAGACGAAAGTGTGTTTTCACCAAAGGTGATTCAAGGCCTAAGAAGTTCCTTTGTCTTTTCCACCAATTAAGGTGGGAAAAATCCCAGTTGTGCAATTTGGCCCAGGTGCAGGTATGTCCCAATATTTCAGTTTATAACAGTTTTCTTCCGGCTGGTATTTGGTGGTAAAACTGACTTGCCCAAACTGTGGATCCAAGTACCATTGGCTACTTTTGTTCTTGCAAGAATTCCCCTTATGCGAAACAAAGACTTAGGCATTTTTTCAAATTTCGGTGAACAATGACCCTCGCAGTCCTGACATGTACACTACGGCCTGTGATTTCACAGTGTTGTGTTATGCTTGGGGGCTTTTCTGGTACCAGTGGTTTGCGATTTCCACGTCCCTTTTCCCAAGGAAAGTTAGGTTAGGACTTAGTGTTGGAGTCATGAATTTTTCTCACAACTTGTTTTTTGCAACTTTTTCACCCTTTATTTAGAAGAAGTTGCTCTTTTCGTTCTTGGATACAGAGTTATCCTAAAGATTGTGCTCCCAAGAAGGAGCATCCTACGTGGCAATCTTTCGAATTTCCTGGGTTGAATAATCTGATGCATGTTATCAAAATTACCTTGGGGGTGAATTTTGGATAACAGGAACTCCGTCAAGTAAGTTGGGTAGAACATTCTATTGAGCTGGTAGATGGTGCTAAGCCCATAAATTAAATGCCATATAGAATGAATCCTAATTTTTCCAAGACTGTAAAAGAAGAAATAGATAAGTTGCTTAATGCAGGATTCATATTTGCTGTGGAGAATTCAGAATGGGTTTCTCCCATTGTGATCTCAATAAAAAAGCAATGGGAAGCTACACATTTGTGTTGATTATGGAGGAAGCTCAATAAGGCAACAAAGAAGGATCATTATCCTCTTCCATTTTCAGATTAGATCTAAGCCATTTATACGAAGTAGCTGGCCAGGAGTGTTATATAGTTTTGACTGATGGATATAGTGGCTACAACCAAGTTCGTATAGCAGAGAAAGATCAGCTGAAAAGACCAAGCAAGGGGGACATTGAAGGATACGTTCACCACTCCTTGGGGAATGTTTACTTATAGAGTTATGCCTTTTGGGTTGTGTAATACTCTAGCAACATTCCAGCGTTTGATGAATAGGGTGTTCGAACCCTACATTGGGAACTTCATCAGAGTATTTCTAGATGATTTTACATCTATGGGAGCAAGTTGGACCACCTGCACCAGATGGAGACAGCATTTCAAAGGTTAGATGAAGCACAAGCCTCACTAAACCCTACAAAGTGTGTCTTTGGATGTTCTAAAGGTGTTTTGTTAGGGCATGTTGTATCCAGAGATGGTATTGGTACTGATCCTGATAAAGTTTCAAAAATCAAAGAGTTACCATTTCCTATGAATAGAAGTAAGTTGAGATCATTTTTAGGTTATGGGTTACTATAGAAGGTTCATCAAGAATTTCTCAAAGATTGCACAGCCACTAACCCAGTTCTTGAAGAAGGATGTTACTTATGAACCAGGAAATAAGACGCATGAAGCTTTTGAACAACTGAAGGAAGCCCTGGTGTCTTCACCTGTTTTAAAGAATCCAGATTGGAGCAAGCCATTCATTGTGTACACTGATGCCTCAGATGCAGCACTAGGAAGTACTTTGAGCCAAAAGGATGAAAATGGGAATGAACATCCAATTTACTTTGGGAGCAGACAAATGAGCAGTGCTGAGGTAAATTATACTGTAACTGAAAAAGAGGCTCTAGCTATCATTTTTGCTGTAAAGAAGTTTAGAAATTACTTGCTAGGGCAGAAATTTATAGTTGTAACAGATCATCAGGCTCTAAAATATATTGTAAATAAGCCTAACCCATCAGGGAGGATAGCAAGATGGATAATTTTGCTACAAGAATTTGAATTTGATATTATAGATAGGCCAGGAAAGAAGCATGTCAATGCAGATGCACTCTCTCGAGCCTATGATGGTTTAGGATCATCTTGTGATGATGATGATTTCCCCGATGCAGCATTGTTATCCCTTGACACAATCCCTAGTGAATACATAGATATTTGGAATTATCTGAATGAATTCAAGTTTCCTGATGGTGCCAATGCAAAGACTAAGAGAAAGATTACTCAAGCCAGTCGTCCATATTCTATTCTGCATGGAGTATTATTTCGAATAGGACCTGATGGACAGTACAAGAGGGCAGTTGGACGTGATCAAGGGAAGGAACTGCTAGAAGAATTCCACAATGGTACATGTGGAGGGCACTTCTCTGGACAACTTACAACAAGAAGGATCTTGGATGCAGGTTATCACTGGCCCACTCTTTTTAAAGATTGTTATAATTATTGTAAGACATGTGATATTTGTCAAACACATGGTAACCGTAAGACTTCATCAGCTCCATTATGTCCTATTCTTCCACTTGGTCCCTTTGAAAAGTGGGGAATAGACATTGTAGGTCCACTTCCAACTACCTCACGCCAAAATAAGTATATTGTAGTTGCCACAGATTATTTAACCAAGTGGGTTGAAGCTAGGCCATTGAAAACAGCTTCCATGGATGAAGTGGCAAGGTTCATATATGAACGCATTGTCACCAGATTTGGTTGTCCATTAGAAATTGTAACAGATCAAGGAAGCCACTTCATTAATGAGGTGGTAGAAGCCCTAGTCAATAAGTTTTCTATTAAGCACAGGAAGGCAACAACATACAAGCCAAGCACAAATGGACAGGTGGAATGAACAAATTTTGTGTTGTGTCAAATTCTAGCAAAAGATGCAGCCTTGCAGGTACATAAGTGGGATAAAAGGATTCATGCAGCATTGTGGGCATATAGGGCAACATCAAAGTCAGCAACAGGATACTCCCCATTTCAGTTGGCTTATGGCATTGATCCAGTTCTTCCTATTGAGTTTGATATTCCCACTGTGAGAGTTATGAAAAATGAAAGGATGGATGAAAGTGATTCAGTAAAAGAAAGGTTGGTACATCTTCATTTGCTAGAGGAAATGAGGGAAATAGCAAAGGATACAAGCTATAAGAAGAAAATGAAGCAGAAGGAATACTTTGATCAAAAGATCCGTTGGTCTCCATTTCATGTGAATGACTTGGTTCTAGTATATGATTCCAGATACAAAAAAAGAAGACAGAGAAAATTTCTTCCAAAATGGATGGGGCCCTACAAAATAGCAGTTGTGCATGAAAATGGTACGTACCGACTGGAGGAATTGGATGGCACTCCCATTACGAAATGGGTCAACCATGACAAGTTGAAGATTTTCCAAGCACCAGAATAGTCTACTCCGAGGACGGAGTAGAAGCTAGGAAGGGGGAAGATGTCGACACTAAAATTTTCCTCCGTAATTTCTATTTCATTAATGTATGTATTAGGAATAGGATGTTGTTAAGTATAATTAGTAGTAGCGTCTGATAGAAGATAACGGCGCCGTCAGTACGTGCCGCCAATAATGTAGAGTACGGTAATAGTCAAAGTACAATAGGAATGTTGTGGTAAAAAGTAAATATTTGTCGTAAGTGGTCCGGTAATGTTAAAATGTCAAAGTTGGGGTAAGTAGAGAAGTAGGGTCTACATGATTAGGAATTAGAAATATTATATTGGTAATAAGGACAAGGAGTGAGGTCATAAATATTTTGTGTATTTTATTTGTAAAAAGTCTAAAAATGTGGAACCCATGTGAAATGATAAGGTTTATCTTATCTTAAAAGATAAGCTTACATGTACAGATAAGAGTTAAGGTATGGAATATGATTCGTCAGAGTGGATTTCTTATCCTATCTTAGAGATAAGATGGATAAGCCTGGAAGTTCTATAAATAAAGAGGCCACCCCCCTCATTTAGCATAGAAGGAAGTAGTGAGAAATATTGTATGAAGTGTGTAAAGGAAGCCATCATTTTAAAGGTGTGTTGAAGAAGCCATTAAGAGGTGTAATTGTAAAGTTTCTCCCATAGTATTGGTGGAAGGCAAGTGAAGTCAGTAACACTTGAAGTACCTCATGGGTGAGATTGTAACAATTTCATGTTAATATTATAATTTACTTTGATATTTCAGATTTGTCATCATTCTGTCTTATCATAGTCGATGGTATTCTTGTGTTATGTTTGTTGTTTTGTTTCCAGATTACATCCACCAAACTAAAGGCTGTGCATTAGTAAATAATCATAGCACGAGGAGTTCCTGGTGAAGAATTATCATAGTGCCGGATTGGTGATGACACTACAAGATCATAAGGTAGATAGGTGCCAAAGCATAGAGGTAAGCAATGGAACTCAAAATTAGAAATGGATAGATTAACCAGGCCAATTTGACTCGTCGAATATTGGCACAATTGTTATGGTCCCACGAGATCAACCTTCAAAAACCCTGTTATCCGAGCCTCTTGAAACATTGCCCACTCACATGGGAGACATCAAGAAGATTTACTATTTCAAGTAAAAATGCAAAAAATAGGACAACGTGATGTTATTATGCACAATAATTGAGACCAAGAAAACCACAAGACATTTTTTAGAGGGATTGACATGTGAGACTATTATCTTTCAGATTGAGAGAGGGTTGCAAGGGAATATATCTAGTTGTTGATTGGAGTTAAGAAAAAAGAAATTTCAGAAGATATAGGTGTGCCTTTTGGTCCCCAACAATTCTTAATGAGTTTATATTCTTTGATTTCCCAAAAGCATTAGTCTAAGCATAGGGAACCAAAATGAATCCTCCACTAGCATTCACTAGGACTAATAACATGTGTTGGCCTAGACGGTATCGGTTTAACAAGCTGGGGACTATGTTGCAAACTACAGCATTTGCTCCAAGTTTACACTCACTTAGATTACACCTATTTTGTTGGCGTTTACAAACTATGGACAACGATAGAACCAATTTGAGATTCCCCATGGTAAACCTCTGAGATTATCCCTCAGTTGAGGAGACATTAAGATTGATACACTCCACTTTCATCAGAGAACCTTTCTGAACATATGAGGGAGATTTGATGAGCACAATGATCAACGAGGTATGAGAATTCAAATTGAGAGATAATATTTGTAGGTCCCAGAATGGATCTTTAGACTAAATCATGAGGTAGCCTGAAAGCATGGGGAGAGGAGGAACAAAAAATCATTCATCATTAGTGTTGCACTTAGGTCTGGGTCTTGGCTTGAGACTATGTTATGGTCCCATGAAAGCCTATTTGAGTGCAGAAAGAAATAACATCTAACATCACCTTTGACATAGGGTAACTATTCGTTGTGTTTGCAAACAATATGACATGTTTACAAAAAATGGGAGTACACGAGATTTACTTAAATATGTTAACATTTTTGATCTAAGGAATGTCTTTAGGTGCCATGGATCTGTTAAATATTGCATTGAATTAAAAGCGCAGGAGGATCTCAGGTTAAGAGACTACGCCTGAGATGATGCATAGCCTAATACATTCAGCGTAGGTAACCAGAAAAAAAAAGTCAAAATTTTCACTAGTGCCATAAATATGATGTGTTGGCCTAGACGTTTTGAAGTCAAATATAGCTATGTTTTGCACAAATAGAGCATCTGTTTGCAACTTACATGATACTACATATTTTGATGTTTACATTCACTGACAGCCCAGAGAACTCTGTGGAGATAGAGATAAAGGTGTTTCACAAGATATTTCATTTACAACTACTTCACTAAAGGTTTTCAAACTGACAAGACATCTCTAGGTGTCATAAATTTTGTGTAAAACATATGTGAAGATATAAGATTGTTTTGGTCATTATAGGCTTTTAAGACCACTATGTTAATAAGGTAGCTGGAAAGCACTGTGGTTGTAGGAGAACCAAAACAAAGCCTCCAATAGTATTCATTTGATTCACACGTGGCTGGCCTAAAGATGGTTTAGTCCCATATTGATAGCATTAGTTAAAATACAACATTATGTAGCCTTACACTGTACTTAGACTACACTATTTTATGCGTTCCAAATTCAAATGTTAGATTTTCAATGATCCATGTGTATGTAAGGAAATACAATATTCCCCTTTGAGATGACTTCAAATTTAAACTCCTCCATCTCATCGTTTGTAGAATTGTTAGGGATGCTCGAAAACTCATTTGAGATTTGAGATGCAAATTCGATGTCTATATGACAAACGTCATATCTAAGTTTGTTAGATATCATGTCGAAGATATGGCATTGGGCCTCGGGGCTCTTAAGGGAATACATGTTGAACTGATGTACATATGCATAAAGCGTAGTTTTGAACAAAAAAAAATTCCTCCACTAGGTTCTACATAGCCAGTAACATGAGTTGAAGCCAGGATGTTCGTCGCACATACCGTTTTCGGATGATAAATCATCAGCCTTCATGATCAAACTACATCTTCGTCTAAGGGAGGGCCTTCCTACAAGGCCTAAGAGGAATACGACTTTTGATGAGATAGGAATATATATGTCTTACATGATCATTGTTTTGGCCTATGTGCATGGAGGTTAAGGATCAAAAATAGCAACTTGATGTGCCACGGAGTTCGAGAAATCCCAATGTTGGGAATTTTGAGGATTTTATTATGCACATTAAGAAACTACGCACGAACGAATTAGATAATTTTTTAGAGACCTTACTATTTAGGGAGACCAAAATGAATCTCCATGATGTGCACTGAATATTTAATGACATTATGGCCCATTATTTTGGCATTTTTTGGTGATGTACATGTCATTTGCAATTTTCAGAGCATCTATGCATCAAACTTGACTTAGAAATCAATTATTTATATAATGTTTGTAATAAGGAGTTTACCTAATTTGATTAATAGAGATCATTTAATTTATCAAACCATGAGAGGATGTGTATTTACATTCAAATGACTTCTTCTCGGCTCATGAGACATCTCTAGGTGCCACAAAATCAGTACTTAAATCACCCATATGAAGATATGGCTTCTCTCCCATGTTTTGGTCTCAAGGCTCCTTAGGGACTACGCCCAAATGAGGTAGCATTGAAATCACGAGGAGAATATAGGGAACCATAAAATGAAGCCTCCTTTATCACCAAGCATTTGATGTGTTGGTCTCAGATGCAATGGTCATAAACTACCATTCATAAACTACAACATCTAGCAGCCTAACACTGACTTAGATTCACTATTTCTACCGTTTAAAAATAATAGGACAGCGAGAGAACCGAATGGAGATGGTAGAAAACTGTGACTAGGATTTCATATATTTCCCTGACATGAATTTTAAAGATATGAGGACATCTCTATGCCACGGATCTGATAAATCAATTTGAAGATATGGTGTGTTTTGGCCTCAGGCTCTTAAGCTGACTACGCCATAACGAGGTAAACAAGAAAGCACGGGCAGCGTAGGGAACCAAAAATAATCCTCCATAGTGTTTTACCATACCCATATCAAATTTTTTAATCCAGACTAGGTTTGGTCCCACAAGCTACCGTTTGAAAAATACATCATCTAGCAACCTTAAATTGACTCAGACTACACTATTTCTCGTGTTTGCAAATAATAGCACAACGAGAGAACTAGATGGAGACAGAAAAAAACTGTGAGATGATTTCATAGATGGATTCAAGATGGAGGTCTTAGATCCATGAGACATCTCTAGGTGCCACAGAGTCTGAGAAATCACATGTCAAAGATATGGCATTTTGGGTTTCAGGGCTCTTAAGAGACTACGCCTGAACGAGGTAGCCCAAAATTACGGGGAGCTGTAGGGAACCTAAAAAAAATCCTCCATAGTGTTCACCACCATTTCAGACATGTTGGTAGTTGACAGTTCAGTCCCACGAAGCTACCATTTGCTAACTACAGTGTCTAACAGCCTTACATTGACTTAGACTAGACTATTTCGTGTGTTTTACAAACAATAGAACAACGAGTGAATGGAATGGAGATAGAAAAAATGAGAGAGAATTTCATAGAGGGCCCCTGACATGGAGGTCTCATGGATCTGAGAAGATGTCTCTAGGTGCCAAGGAGTCTGAGAAATCACCCGTCGAAGATATGGCATGTTTTGGGCCTCATGGCTCTTAAGGGACTACGCCAATGACGAGGTAGCCCAAAAGCATGGGAATGTAGGGAACCAAAACTAAATCCTCCAATAGTGTTCACCAAGGCCATACATAATGTGTTGGCCTAGTTGGTTTGGTCCCACGAGCTACCATTTGCAAAATACATTGTCTGCAGCCTTACACTGACTCAGACTGCACTATTTTGCGCATTTACAAACAATAGGACAAGCGAGAGAACTGAATGGAGACTTTGATAGAAAACCATGAGAGGATTTCATAGAGGGCTTCTACATGGAGGTTTTGAGATATGACGAACATCTCTAGGTGCCACGGAGTCTGAGAAATCACATGTCAAAGATATGGCATGTGTTTTGTGTCTCAAGGCTCTTAAGTGACTACGCCCAAATGAGGTAGCCTGAAAGCATGGGGAGCATAGGGAACCAAAATAAGCCTCCAATAGTATTCACCTAGCCATTTGGATGTGTTGGCGTAGTTGGTTTGGTCCCACAAGCTTCCGTTTACAAACTACAGTATCTAACAGCCCTACACTAACTTAGACAACACTATTTCGCGCGTTTACAAACAATAGGAAGCGAGAGAATGGAATGGAGATTGAAAACACTGCGAGAGGCTTTCATAGAGTTCTTTGACATGGAGGTCTTGGATCTGACGAGACATCTCTAGGTGCCAAAGAGTCTGAGAAATCACCCATCGAAGATATGGCATGTTTTGGCCTCAGGGCTCTTAAGGGACTACACCCAGACGAGGTAGCCCAAAAGCACGGGCAGCGTAGGGAACCAAAAAAAATCCTCCACTAGTGTTCACCAGGCCATACGGATGTGTTAGCATAGTTGTTTGGTCCCATGAGCTCCATTTGCAAAATACAGCATCTAACAACTTTACACTGACTTAGATTACACTATTTCACGTGTTTACAAACAATAGGACAACGAGAGAACTAGATGGAGATGGAGAAAATCGCGAGAGAATTTCATAGAGGGCTTCAACATGGAGGTTTCAGATCCAATGAGACATCTCTAGGTGCCACGGAGTCTGAGAAATCACATGTCAAAGATATATTGTGTTTTGGTCTCAGGGCTCTTAAGAGACTACGGACGAGGTAGCTTGAAAGCACAAGGAGCATAGAGAACCAAAAAAAAGCCTCCACTAATGTTCACCAGGCCATTTGGACATGTTGGCCCAGACGGTTTGGTCCCACAGGCTACCGTTTACAAAATACAACATCAAGCAGCCTTACACTGACTTAGACTACACTATTTTGCACGTTTACAAACAATAGGACAAGTGAGAGAACCAAATGGAGATGGGAAAAACTCAAGATAAGTGGCTTTTATAGATTTCCTCGACATGGAGGTTTCGAATTTAACGATATGTCTCTAGGTGCCACGGAGTCTGAGAAATCACCCGTCAAAGATATGACATGTTTTGCCTTAGAGCTCTTAAGGGACTACGCCCGGTGAGGTAGCCCGAAAGCACGGGAGCATAGGGAACCAAAAAAAACTAGCATTCATAAGGCCATCTGGACATGTTGGCGTAGACGGTTTGGTCCCACAAGCTACCGTTTACAAAATATAGCATCTAACAACCTTACACTGACTTAGACTACACTATTTTGAGCATTTGCAAACAATAGGACAACGAGAGAACCGGATGGAGAGGGATAAAACCACGAAGGATTTCATAGAGGGACTTCAACATGGAGGTTTTTGATCTTACGAGACATATCTAGGTGCCATGGAGTCCGAGAAATCACATGTCGAAGATATGGGTGTTTCGGTCTTAGGGCTCTTAAGAGACTACGCCCGAATGAGGTAGCCCGAAAGAACGGGGAGTGTAGGGAACGAAAATAAAGCCTCTAATGTTACTACCCCACGTGTTGGTATAGTTGGTTCGGTCCCACAAGCTTCCGTTTGTAAAATCAGCAGGAGCCTTACACTGACTTAGACTACACTATTTCACGCATTTGCAAACAATAGGACAACGAGAGAACCAAATGGAGATGGAGAAAACCATGAGAGGATTTTGTAGAGGCTCCAATGTAGAGGTTTTGGATCTAACAAGAAATTTCTAGGTGCCATGGAGTCTGAGAAATCACCCGTTGAAGATATGGCATTATTGGGCCTCAGGGATCTTAAGGGACTACGCCCGTATGGGGTAGCCCGAAAGCACGGGGAGCGTACGAAACAAAAATGAAGCCTCCAATAGCGTTCACCTAGCCACCCCGATGTGTTGGCGTAGTTGGTTTGGTCCCATGAGCTTTTGTTTGCAAACTATAGCCTCTAGCAGCCCTACACTGACTCAGACTACACTATTTCGAGCATTTGCAAACAATAGGACAATGAGAGAACCAAATGGAGATGGAGAAAACCATGAGAGGATTTTTTAGAGGGCCCTAACATGGAGGTCTTAGATCTGATGAGATGTCTCTAGGTGCCACGGAGTCTGAGAAATCACCCGTCGAATATATAGCTTGTTTTGGCCTCAGGGCTCTTAAGGGACTACGCCCAGACGAGGTTGCCCGAAAGCACGGGTGGAGGAAACCACCAATGTTCAATGATTTTTCCACAAGATGTAACTATATACACTATGAAGTTAGTTTTTTTAAGGAGACCACCAATGTTCCAACTGTTCATTTTGAAAGAATTAATATCTTCAAACAAACAGAGAATGAATAGCCTGATTTTTTTTTTGACATTACAAAAGGTTGTTTGTGCCCAAAAAGTTGTCGAAGGCGATATAAATTTTCAGTCTTCAACTTTAGATGACAATGAACATCATGAAGAAAAATAATTAGGTGAAGATGTCACTATGATTCAAGAAGAAATGCCTCCTGAAAGTCATAAAGAGTCAATTTGATCACCCAAAAACATCTGGAAGAACTTAAAGAGAAGATACAAGCAGAAGAAAAGGAAAAATGGGAAGCGTGGAAGGATCACAACTTAACTAGAATGGAAGATCTTGTGATGTTGTCAATAGAATCATGGATAATCTTAAGGACAACATGCCAAGTTGATTATTTTTATTAATCCCAGCTGCTTCAACTTCACAAATCAAACCAGGTAGTTCCAAAAGTAGCATACTGGTAAGAAAAACTGCAATGAAGAATTGATAATTGATCCTAAAACTTGTTTAGAATTGTAATTTATTTTTTTATTGAGCATTCACCCATAGTTTCTTTTTTGAAGGAAGAAATTCATTTTATATGTGAGAAATAGAATGTTGATTTAGTCTATTACTCTAACTATTTAGGCTATATTTTTGTAGTCGTTCAATGAATGTTTGAAGCTCTTTAGTAATAACATGGAAAATTTGTCAGGGCCCTACGAAATCCTCTCGCGGTTTTATCCATATCCATCTAGTTCTCTCGTTGTCCTATTCGTTTGCAAACACGAAATAGTGCATTCTGAGTCAGTTTAAGGCTAACAGATGATATATTTTGCAAATGGTAGCTCGTGGGACAAAACCATCTGAGCCAACACATCTAGATTGCTTGGTGACCGCTATTGGAGTCTTTGTTTTGGTTCCCTATGCTACCTGTGCTTTCAGGCTACCTCATCCGGGTGTAGTCCCTTAAGAGCACTAAGGCCAAAACATGCTATATCTTTGATGGGTGATTTCTCAAACTCTGTGGCACCTAGAGACATCTCAGTAGATCTGAGACCTCCACATTGGGGCCCTCTATGAAATCCTCTCATGGTTTTATCCGTCTCCATCTGGTTCTCTCGTTGTGCTATTCTTTGCAAACAAGCGAAATAGTGCAGTTTGAGTTAGTGTAGGGCTGCCAGAGGTTGTAGTTTACAAACAAAGCTCATGGTTCCAAACCAACTACGCCAACACATCAGGGTGGCTAGGTGAACTTTGGTGAAGGGTTTTCTTTGGTTCCCTATGCTCCCCATGCTTTTGGGCTACCCCATTTGGGCGTAGTCGCTTAAGATCCTTGAGGCCCAATCATGCCATATCTTCAACGGGTGATTTCTTGGACTCCGTGGCACCTAGAGATGTCTCGCTAGATCCAAAACCTCCATGTCATGGCACTCTACGAAATCCTGTCATGGTTTTTTTCCATCTCCATTTGGTTCTCTCGTTGTCCTATTGTTTGCAAACGCTCCAAATAGTGTAGTCCAAGTCAGTGTAAGGTTGTTAGATGTTGTATTTTGCAAACGGTAGCTTGTGGGACCAAACCGTTTGGGACAACACATCAAAATGGCTTGTGAATGCTAGTTGAGGATTCATTTTGGTTCCCTACACTCCTCATGTTTTTGGGCTACCCCATCCAGGCGTAATCCCTTAAGAGCCCTGATGCCCAAACATGCCATATCTTCGACGGGTGATTTCTCAGAATCCGTGGCACCTAGAGATGTCTCATCAGATCTAAGACCTCCATGTCAGGGCCCTCTACAAAATTCTATCATGGTTTTCTTCATCTCCATTCATTTCTCTCGTTGTACTATTGTTTGCAAACGCGTGAAATAGTGTAGTTTGAGTTAGTGTAGGGCTGCCAGAGGCTATAGTTTACAAATGAAAGCTCATGGGACCAAACCAACTATGCCAAAACATCGAGGTGGCTAGGTGAATGCTACTAGAGGCTTCGTTTTGGTTCCCTACTCTCCCTGTGCTTTCAGGATAACTCGTCTAGGCATAGTCGCTTAAGAGCCCTGAGGCCCAATCATGCCATATCTTCGACGGGTGATTTCTCAGACTCCGTGGCACCTAGAGACATCTCGTTAGATCTAAAACCTCCATGTCAAGGAACTCTATGAAATCCTATCATGGTTTTTTCCATCTCCATTCGGTTATCTCGTTGTCCTATTGTTTGTAAACATGCGAAATAGTGTAGTCTTGAGTGAGTGTAAGGTTGTTAGATGTTGTATTTTGTAAATGATAGCTTGTGGGACTGAACCAACTATGCCAACACTTCCAAATGGCCTAGTGAATGCTAGTGGAGGCTTTTTTTTGGTTCCCTACGCTCCCCGTGCTTTCGGGCTACCTCGTCCGGGCTTAGTCTCTTAAGAGCCCTGAGGCCCAATCACGCCATATCTTCGACGGGTGATTTCTTGGACTCCGTGGCACCTAGAGATGTCTCGTCAGATCTAATACCTCCATGTTGGGGCCCTCTACGAAAGCCTCTCACATTTTTCTCCATCTCCATTCGGTTCTCTCGTTGTGCTATTGTTTGCAAAGGCACAAAATAGTGTAGTCTGAGTCAGTGTAGGGCTGTCAGATGTTGTAGTTTGCAAACGAAAGCTCGTGGGACCGAACCAACTACGCCAACACGTCAAGGGGTGGCTAGGTGAATGCTATTGGAGGATTGATTTTGGTTCCCTATGCTCCCCATGCTTTCGGGCTACCCCATCCGGCATAGTCGCTTAAGAGCCCTGAGGCCCAATCACGCCATATCTTCGATGGGTGATTTCTCAGACTCTGTGGCACCTAGAGATGTCTCGTCAGATCCGAGACCTCCATGTCGGGGCACTCTATGAAATCCTCTCATGGTTTTCTCCATCTCCATCTGGTTCTCTCGTTGTGCTATTGTTTGTAAACACGTGAAATAGTGTAGTCTGAGTCAGTGTAGGGCTGCTAGATGTTGTATTTTGCAAAAGAAAGCTCGTGGGACAGAACCAACTATGCCAACACGTCATGATGGCCTAATGAACACTATTGGAGGATTTTTTTTGGTTCCCTATACACTCCCCGTGCTTTCGGGCTACCTAGTCCGGGCGTAGTCCCTTAAGAGCCCTGAGGCCCAAACACACCATATCTTCGACGGGTGATTTCTCAGACTCTATGGCACCTAAAGATGTCTCGTTAAATCTGAGACCTCCATGTCGGGGCCCTCTATGAAATCCTCTCATGGTTTTTTCCATCTCCATCCGGTTCTCTCGCTGTGCTATTGTTTGCAAATGCGCGAAATAGTGCAGTTTGAGTCAGTGTAGGGCTATCAGAGGATGTAGTTTACAAACGGAAGCTTGTGGGACCAAACCAACTACGCCAACACATTGGGGTGGCCTGGTGAATGTTCCTATTGGAGGCTTTGTTTCTGGTTCCCTACGCTCCATGTGCTTTCGGGCTACCTCGTCTGAGCGTAGTCGCTTAAGAGCCCTAAGGCCCAAACACACCATATATTTGACGGGTGATTTCTTAGATTCGTGGCACCTAGAGACGTCTCATTAGATCTGAGACCTCCATGTTCAGGCCCTATACAAAATCCTCTCGTGGTTTTCTCCATCTCCATTTGGTTCTATCGTTGTACTATTATTTGCAAACGCATGAAATAGTGCAGTCTGAGTCAGTGTAGGGTTGTCATATGTTGTAGTTTACAAATAGAAGTTCATGGGACCAAAAAAACTATGCCAACATGTAAGGGTGGCCATGTGAATTCTATTGGAGCATTCGTTTTGGTTCCCTATGCTCACTGTGCTTTCTGCCTACCCCATCCGAGCGTAGTCGCTTAAGAGCCTTGAGGCCCAAACACGCCATATCTTCGACGAGTGATTTGTCGGGACTCTGTGGGCACCTAGATATGTCTCATTAGATCTGAGACCTCCTCAAGGCCCTCAATCACAAATATCTTCGAATGGTGATTTCGGTTCGGACTCTCGATGGCACCTAGTGAAGATGTCTGTAGTTTGCAAACAGAATCGTGTGACCAAACCAACTCCACATGTTGGGGAAGCCCTCTGAGCATTCCTTTAAACTCCCTGCCTCTACCCCATCCGGGCATTTTCTCCATGCCATATCTCGACGAGTGATTTCTCAGACTCTATGGCACTAGAGATGTCTCGTCAGTGACCTCTACATCTAGGTTGTCCATTGGTTTTCCAATCTCCATTTGAATCAATGTAGGTGGTTGCCATCACAATATAGGTGGTGAAATGAGAATTTTAATAAGATATTTTTACAATATAGGTTGTGAAATGAGAACTTTTGTTTTTTGTTCCTTTCTAATATTTAATTTCTCTTAATTTCACTTGGCTTCGAGAATAATAAATTCTCTACTGAGAGTGCCAACCACATGAAGGTGGAAGCTTTTTTGGCACCACTAACCTACATAAACATGTTAGTAAGTAATTAAATAGAATTTTAAATCATACAAAATTTAAACAAAATCATTTAAGTAAATATTCAAATTAAATTCATGAAGAACATACCTTTGCAAATTCAATCCAATGAACCACAAGGATCAACTCTATTCTTGACAGTAGCAAGAATTGCTTCATGATCTGATTCACGAACCTTCCACATATTTTTGTTTGATGGCTGACCTCGATATTTGATCAATTTAATATTTGTTGCAAGGACCAAATGTGAATAGTGAAGTATCTTCTAATGTACTTCATAGTCTTCAAACAACCAAATATTTGATTTTTTGATAGGATATTGTCAAAGCCAAGTTCCAGTGACTACCACTGATCCAATGGGATACTCAAGGTCTTCACCATCAATGACTATGGAAGGCAATTTTTTTCCCCTCTACACAACAATATAAGAATTAGTTTGTTCCCTATTCATTGAATTTTGTCGCAATAACTACAAAAACGTGCCCTATGTATCACAAAGTAAAACTGTTCAAACAATTTATAAATACATTAAGAGTTGACCATTTAATAATTTATAAATATAAAACATGGCATGTACATATATGTATGTACCTTGTTGCACTAAATTAGAGACTTGGTCAAAGTCAGGTGATGTTGTCATTTGATCTGAAGACCATGCAAGTTGTAATACTCATGGAAATTGATGTGTGTCGAGTGGAATTAGAGGTCTAAAATTCCCATCATCCACCCACTGTTGTGACTCACATTCATTCCATGTAAAATCAATGCATGATACATAAATACATGTCATGCACCTAGTATAAATAGTCTAAGCATTTACATCTGAACTACGGAATGACATGCATATCACTTGATCTAAATACAATTGTGATACAATCATTCAAAGTTTAAACCAGATGTTTTTGCTTTATCAGCCAAAAATAATCTATGAAACATTGATCTCTCTTGAGATTCAATGGCCCATATTCTTGACACACCAATCAACAATGTTTTTTTGCATCTGTAAATTTAGCACCATGATTGATTCTTGAACTCTTCTCTTGCAAGTGCTCTTTTCACAGATGCTCCTGCACCATAATGCTCTCCTTTTCCATGCCCTACCTTAGTAAAGGATCCAGATATGTTGTACATTTGTTTCTTTGTGCATCTTGTTTAGCCAATTCAACATCCATGCATTCTTGAATTGTGATTTGCATTTGTTTGACCAAATGTAATGTTGATCGAAACTAATGTTCCTCTCATTTAAGTTTCACATAAAACACCTGGAAACACCCTTGTACATATTCTGCAGAATGTGTCTGATCATGATTGATGTAGAAATGATACTCTCTTAATATTTTTTGATCTTTCTCAGTGCTTTCAAGAGAGTACATGAATGTTATACGCACGAACATATAAAGTTGCACTGAGTTATAATATTGAGACTGAACCTCCATTTGTGGCTGTAATGTGTAATTCCTCTGCGAAGTCAACTACTGAAACAATAGTACCAATTGGGAATGTGTCCTTGCTTAACTTGAATTTTTCATCCAACCATCGAGCTCTATGTGTGTGCCTTGCATACTCATAAAAATTTCCTCTCTGAATTTGACCATATATTCTGGATACAGGTAATTGTTTTCTAACAAGCTCACACCTCTTAGATTCTTTTCCATCTTTTAATTGATATGCCACTGATTTATATTTGGTGAAATCAACCAATTCTTTTCCTATTGAATATGTACTCTCCTTGTGGATACAAATTTTTAGATTTGGCAAGCCACTGCATACATTGCACGTTCCATCCAAACATGCTTTGTTATAAAAAAATTGTCTTGTTGATTTTTCACAAAATATTGTCAGAATAAATTCCCTTGAATATTTTTGTGGGACATTTATTCCACACTCCTGCAACATGATGTCAGTATGCAAAACACTACGTATTTGACAAAAAACATCATAATGCATTGAAAATTCAATGTGATGCCTGCAACAACAAGTGGTACGTGAGTGATTGATTTTCACATAAAAGGGTTTGCTCATTTCAAAGAATATTTGGCTAATGTTAATTTGTGGATTTTCTTTCTTAAAATTAGAGAATAATTTTGTTTGAGTCATATCTAAGAAATGTTTTGCACACGATTCACGATTATGAGAACCTATTCTTATTTTTACTATATCTCTTCTATTCGGTGACACCCTTGTGTTCTCATTCCAAAATTTTACAATTAATTATTTTAGAATATCAGATGTATTCTTGTCTTTTCGTGGAAGTCTGCTAGAGAAAGCCCAATAGTCAGTGTTATTGACTAACTCAAGATGTTTATGTCTCTCTATTGCTTTCATTAGTGTTTTTCTGTTTAGCTCCAAAGCAGTGTTTTTTTTTCTAATCAATTGTTTATTAACTGTTTTATCACTTACTATACAATTAGTTAATGCACGTCGTGTAGCATTACTATTTTTGGTGCGTCTTTTTCCACCTATAGTTTGGTATGTTTTATGTATGTTTTCAACAATTGAATCATTTTAATCAACAACATTAGATGTTATTAACCCCAGGGTCTTCATTATAGGTCTCATCTTAATTAATTTCATCAATGAAACAAATAATTGACATATTTGTGTGTCATTTAAATTCTCAAAGTAATTATCCCAAATTCCACTAGCTTTTCTTCTCATATTTCTTTCAGACATTTTTGTTAGGCATTGGTTTTATAACGTTTTCATCAATTTCAATTAGGTGAATTGATTTTCTTCGTGAAATGGAAGGAGATGTTCTTAGAGGTGAAGATACATTTGCAAGGTTACTTTCTTCATTTAGTGTTTTCATACAAATTTTAGGGTTAACATTTGGACTCTCAAGTAAGGGTTCAACAATTGGATTCATATCAATTTCCTCATCCATACCAACATTATCATTTGATTCAATATCATTATTCATTGCAAAATTATTATTCTCTACATTTTCATTACGTATTTCATCCAAATTTTCTGAATACATTAGCTACAATTGATATAGTGGATGTACCTTGCCTTACTCGAAAGATTTTACATTCTCTTCAATTTCTTTATTCTCTTCTTTTCCAATTACTCCAGTGTCTTATTCTTGACTTTCCTCTTTTCCTTAGCTCGACATTTATCACCCATGATTAGAAAAAACAAACTAGTGGGGTAGGGGAAAAAATGAAATACTAAACAATCATGCAAGAATGTAGAGAATATTACAGACAAAACAGAGTGTTTACAAAATTCCCGTGAAAGAGATGAAAGGGACGTTGGGGGGCCACAATATATAAAACAAATAAAAATGCGTACACATTATGTAACACATACACGTTATGTAACGCATACACGTTACGTAAAACGTATGCGTTTTACGTTTTCTCTTTTCCCAAGCCATGCCTTAAGGCTTGGGATACCAGTTTGAATCCCCAATCCTGAGGCATGGACCTGCACAAACACAACAAACAACGACGTTTTTACAAGAAAATTTAAAAATGGCACTTCCTCTATGATAAATAAAAATAAAACAATCGATCCCATTTTAAAAAAATTATACCACAACGTAGAGTAGAGTCTTTTCTTTCTAAAAATATAATTTTCTCAATTTTTTTTTACTAATAGAAGATTTCCATATTATTTATTTTCTAACTATGCCTTTTTATAGCTATTTTTTGAAGTGTAAATATGTCTATCTTTCATGGTGTATATTTTTTTGGGTGATCAAAATTTTAAAAAAAATTATAGTAGCCCAAACTAGGCATAATTCTTATACAAATTCAAAAAATAATAAATCTAATTTTTGATATTTTTTGAGGTAGTTAGGGCGGGGGGGGGGGGGGGGGGGGGGGGGGGGGGTGGGGGGGGGTGGGGTGGGGGTTAGAGCTTCGTTATTATTCAAAACATAAAACATTTGTACTAGAAAAATCATAAATAAAAAAATATTCGCTAAAAAAATCTAAAAAAAATGGAGCCCAAACTAGATGCTCCTAGCTATCTTTCTACCAAAGGGTTTTCAAAAATACTAAATGGTGCTCAAAAAATGGTGGGGGGCATGAAAGTCACTCTATTATGTTTTTTAACAAAAACAGGAGCATCTGTTGGTATTTTAGTTGTTTGACCCATTTAAACTTATCCGTTTTCAATAAAATTTAGTAGCTTAGAAACTAGACTCAAAATGCTACGATTCATATTTCTACAACATCTTCCAATTTTGAGTGTAACTATTTCAAAAAAACTTGTACAAGTTGAAGTTTTTTTTTTCCAGAAAAATGCGTCCACTTAAGACCCCCTTTTGGCCCCCCAACTTGGTGCACTTACCCAACTATTGTTTAATGATGATAATGTGGTAAGAATGCATGGAAAGAGCATGTGAGTTAATTTACATGTGATTTTTTTCTTGAAGATCAAGTTGTAGAGAGAAAAATTGAAAAAGACAGGGCCTAATGAGTTATAAGAGTGTGTTTCTAAGGTAAATATGATCATGAGATAATTTTCAGAGGTGTAAAATGTTTTCTTAGGATGGTTCAGTAAGTTTTGAGGTTAGGGCATGAAAGAGGAAACCTGAAAATTTGTTTTGAGGTCATAACCTAGACAAATCCTTAAGAAGTGTCTATCCTAATGAGGTACATTGATCGATTTTGAGTGAAATTATGTTAAGGTGATTTTGGGATGTTTTTTGATATTTTTATTCAGGTATGTGGACAAAATTTTAGGTGTTAGACTAGAGTATTTTGAAGATATTGCATTTTTGGTCAAACCGAGTGCTTAAGAATGGTACTTCCCAACTAGAGGGTAATTTTCAGTTACTCATTGGTATGTTAATACTATATATGGGATCCTAAGATATTTGGTAGAGGTATATATGTGTACTAGATAAGATTTGTGTGAATTATTTTGGGTTGTAAGGTCCATATATTTATGAACAAATGTTAACACCAAAACAACTCAAAAACCCTTCAAAAACCCTAGTTTGAGGTCGATATGGAAGAAATTGCTCAAACCATCTCAGAACAGATTTTTTTTCTAAGATTAATTATTTGAGAATGTATAAGACACTCCCATATGTCTCTAGAATATTTTTTGTTTTGCAATGACTTAGTGGACCCCATATAAAAATATGGTTTTACGATTATTTTTCTCTAGGTATCAAGTTGTACATTAGAATTGTTGAAAAAATTGATGCTTGAGGATGTTGTGGACTTATAATTGACATATATGATAATATATAAACTATTTATATCAATTATGTGGCCTAACCAAGTCAATTTATCATGACTATTATTTGGGTGTTGAATACAGTTATGACAGTGCTTGGAAAAGGGTTTTCCTTGAGCCCTTATGCTCTTATTTGAAGTGTATAATGGACATAGTGATGTTTTAGAGATCATGGAGTAACTTTTCAAATGTTTTATTTTTCATGATTGAGTTGTTCAAGGTGGTAAAATATTCATTCTTGAAGGCATATTTTCTAGGTATGCAGTCCTAATAGGAAAATCTTGGTTTTAAGGTTTTTTCATGGTGTAAATAGTTAATTCAGAGATTTCCAAGCACGGTGGAAGTTATTATATGTAATGGAAAAAGTTATTCAAGATTTTAAATCATTTATTAATACCATTTTTGATCAATAAACTTCAAAGTATAATGTTATATCTAAGGTTTTTTTGAGAACTAATGAAGGTATATGACCTAATGAAGTCATTGCAGACCTTGAGAAGCATATGTTATAAGTTATTCAAGTTTTTCATAGGTAATAAGATATATCATGGAAAAAATAGATGATCTTCTATGGGCATGTCTGACCTACATGGTGTTTGAGCTTGAGACAAGTATATATAAATGGAATTTTTTGTCTATTTTGGCAGTTTGTATGTGTAGAAATAAAATCACGCACTTTGGGTATTTATCTAATCCTCATTAGATACTACTATTTATATGATTCCTAAGTAAGAAAATTTCTAATAAACCCATTTATTTGGCCACCTTTCTTTTTTGTTGTTGCTACTTTTGGTCTTGTACCCTTACTTAGTCTATCTTTTTACTCTTCGATATTTATAATCCTCTACATCAGCACCTAGAAAGGACACGAGCGCAAGGTGTTGTCATCCCCTCTAGGAACCTCTATCCACTTTGTAATTTACTTACACTTTAGGGTTTATTTCTAGCCATTTTAGAATCTTATATTTTTAGTAGTCGACCTTTTTGGGGTTAATTACGAAAATATAGCAACAGAATCATATAAATATAAATTTATGTGATCATAATAAAGGACCAAGAACTAAGCAATAGCTATCAACACCTAAGGTTGAATCCATCAACCATCTAAGAGATATATTGCATCCATCTAACACCATTTAAGGGACATAATCATTGGTTATCTCTGCATGCACTTCATAGGCGGGAATTTTATTCTATTCCATGCACACATCTACTACATTTATTTACATATAGTTATTTTATCTCAATCAAGTGTGACATGCACAAGAGCCACCAAGGGAACGATTTATACACCAACACATAGAGAACTTCATTGGGTCAGAGATCTAGTGTAGTGTTCAGTGGTAAGTTCACCATTGTGATAACTGACGACAGTTTGACCCCTCATTTTGCATCTTTCCATTTTAGGATTTGATGTTTATTCAATAGTTTTGCAAGTTCATACTTTTTTTCAGGTCTCTAGTGACCTCGGTGATCTTATTACAACGATAGTGATAAAATGTGGCCAATTGCAAACAACTTGTAACACCTTATATGATTTGTTTGAGAATTTCCACAGACCCAGGTGCCTAGAAATAGGTCTAGGGCACCCGAAGGTGCCCATGTCCCTCTCATAGTTCCCCAGTCTAGCTTGCTCTTCCAGATATGGATTTTTCAGGATCTTTGTATGAAGCTCTTGCTTCTCTATTCACTCGGTCATTACTTCAACACAACCCAAATTTCATTGTGAATAAACTAAGGATTTTTATCCTCTCTTTGAACTTAGGGTTTCATAATTACTGTCCTAATTTTCTTGGGACTATTCTAGTTCTTAATTGTTTATTCATTTACTTTTTCATTAAAATTTAGGTTAGGCTATTTTTTTTACATTTTAGCTTAATATTTTTTGTGAACCCCACTCATGATCAGTCTTTCAGATCCTTCTTTGGCATATCATCTTCTTGGGCAGATCCTTCTGAAATAACACTTTGAAGACCCTTGGCCTATTTTTCTACTGACGGCTAAGGGACATAAACAAGGTAGACTTAATTCATCTATAAATTATTATTAAGTGCCAATATAACAATAAAATATGTCTAGCACTTATGATAATTTACAAGACTTAATAAAGTAATAGAAGTTTTAAATATAACTTTTATTTCCTCTCGGATTTTTTCGCAACTTGCATTAGGAAGTCATGGGGGTCTTAGGGGAGATAAAAAATTAAATATAAGAATTCGTATTTCCTCTAGGGGAAAATGCGACTAGGGTAGGATTGTTTTTGGGTGCATTGTGCCTTAAACAAATAACCATTGCTGATTAGTTATACTTTACGGTTTCTTTTGGGTCCTTTCCCTTGCATATAGGAGCAAGTCGACTTGGGTGGGAGATTATTCTACCATTTTGGATTTTGATATTTTAGCTTGGAGCTGAAGTAAAACTATAGTAATTTTCTAAGGACGAAAACCCTCATGAAAAGCACTTGGGAGAGCGAAAAATCTCTCTATTTTATTGTGTGCATGTTTAAATTTAAATTTACAATTTATCTGGTATTTTATATGCTTAAAGAGACCCATTTTGGATGTATTTTCAATTGATATAGAGCTGGAAAACTTAAAATATTACTAATAGCTGTTATAGAAATACTTGTTGAGATTTTGGCAAGGTTTCAGGTATTTTAATAAGGATTTCTAGCCTCATTTTCAACGCTGCAAATACAGGTTAGATCTGGGCATTTCCATTATCAAAAAAGGTTAGGTTTTTGTTCAGATATTGGAGTTCTCTTAAGGAAAAAATATTTATAGAATTATCTATTACCAAACATTAAAAAATATCATATTTTATGCATATGTTTGAAGTTTGTATTCTCTTTTCCAAATCACATTATCTAGGCAAAACAAATCTGCAGCATTAGAATTCAGTTTTCGGTATATGTCTTAGGTGTTTTTTATTGCTATCACTTGGAAGCTTCAATCAGATTATAGTGTGGGACATTACAGTGCTATCAGAGCTAGTATTCCTCCTATCTTGTGAATGAATCAATAGTGATAAACTTGAATGCAATCAGCCAAGGATCATATAGTTTATCATAGAAGGAACACTCCAAAAAAGAGTACAATGGATGAACATGGTCAAAGCCCCCTCCCAATGATGCTCTTAGCTATATGAACGAGACTATAAGCAAGGTTCAAAGAGAATTACAACAGGCAATGAGGGACAACCAAAGTGAAATGCATGATGCTTTTACTAGTTTGATTCGTGACTTGGCTATGGCTTTACAGGGTAATTTTACAGCTCCTAATCATGAAAATAATAATTTAGGAGAGGGAAGCTCTATGGGGGCAAACAAGAATGCTTCCAACACTTCGCATATGACCTTTAAGAGATTTTTTCAGTTAAAGAATAATAAAAATTCAGGAAGAAATAGGAGGGTCCAACAAGAAGCACCAAGGAGAGATATCCAGCATAAGTTAGGGAAGGTAACTTTACTTTATTTTGATGGCACTAACAAATGTTTAGCTAGAGCTTGGGTACAAAAACTTTATACATATTTTTCCTTAAATCTTATGTATGAAGAGGAAGCCCTCAAATTTGCAACTCTCCATTTAGAGGGAATAGCTCATGAATGGTGGTACCATGGGTTGATTAACCAAGGCCATGGTTCATTACCACTGTGAAAGACTTTAGTTCATGTTTGATTGAGAGATTTTATAGGATAGACCTGGATATATACTTCAGAGAGCTAGCTCAACTTAAACGAGAGGGATCATTGGAAAAATATTATTTTGAATTTGAAATAATTTCAGTTATGGTTCCAGATATCAGTAAAAAGAGGTTAGTATTATTGTTTTTATAAGGGTTAGAAGAACAACTGAAGGGGCTTGTTAAAGCATTCAATCCACCATCACTACAGGGAGCTATTAGGAAGGATTTTGAATTAGAAAAGGAAGTAACAAAGAATAAAAATATGTAGAAAAAATCAGTAGCATATGGGCAGCCAGAGGGGATGTCTGGGAAGCCAAAATCATCTTCATCTAGTGGGAAACAGACACAAAACTATGGACAGCAAGGTAAACCATTTAAAGGCAAAACAAATGTGAAATATTGCAACAAAAACAAAAAGGAATTGAGTCCTGAAATGAGCTTAGGAGGAAAAAGTTATGCTTCCATTATAGGGATCCATGGACTTCTAATCATCATTATCTTCCAAAGGGGGGAGCCCACTACATAGAGATTATTTCAGATGATGAAAAAGAAGAAAAGGGAGCTGATCATGAAGAAGTGGGAGAGCAAACAAAAGAATAAAAAGAAGAATCCAATGATGGAACATTGGCCATCATATCTAGAGCTCCTAGATATCATGCTTTTCGCATTAAGGGTGTTCTTCAAGGACAAAGGATCATAACTTTGATTGATAGTGGAGCTACCCATAATTTCATTGATGAAGGTTTAGTGACAAGAATGGGGTTAAAAGTGGAAGACTTTCAAGGATTCAATGTGACTGTTGCAGATGGATACACTCTTGCATGTTCCAAGAAAATTCCTCAACTCGAAATTACATTGGGATAGTACAAGGTATGTGAAGATTTTTATGTCATCGGGATTGCTGAAATGGATGTTGTTTTAGGGGTCAAATGGCTGCAATCTTTGGGTGAGTTTACTGAAAACTACAAGACCATGAAGCTGAGATTTAAGTCCCAAGCCAAGGAAATTATATTGCAAGGCTTAAGAGGTGAAGTTCCTTAAGTAGTAACCGTCAAAAGCATGGAGAAAGCTTTTACTAGGAGGTAGATTACATGGGCTGCTCATTGCCTGACAAGTGTAAATTCTGAATTTTCATCACATCCTTCATTTCATGTGGATATTTAGTCCATATTGGATAGACATAGTAATTTTTTTTCAGATTTACCTCATGGCTTGCCACCGGAGAGAGGATTTCACCATATAATTGAGTTGGAACCCGGGTCAACTCTGGTCATATCTTCTCCCTACCGTCATCCAAGAGCCTTCAAAGAAGAAATAGAAAGGGTGATAAGATAATTGTTGGATATGGGCCACATAAGGCCAAGTTCTAGCCCGTTTACCTCTTTGGTTGTTTTGGTTAAAAATAAAGATGGGACTTTGAGGATGTGTGTGGCTTATAGGTTGTTAAATAAGAAGACCATCAAGAATAGGTACCCTATACCAAGGACAGATGAATCGCTTGATGAATTTCATGGGGTTGTTTTCTTATCAAAGATTGATCTAAGGTCAAGCTACCATCAAATCAAGGTAAGAGATGAGGATGTACACAAGACAACTTTTAGGTGCCACTTTAGTAATTTTGAATTTTTGGTGATGCCATTTGGGTTGACCAATGCTCCTTCCACTTTCCAATCCTGTATGAATCATATCTTTAGGGAGCATTTGAGGAAGTTTTTATTGGTATTCTTTGATGATATCTTGGTGTATAGAATATCATGGGAAGAGCATTTGAAACATTTGGATATGGTTCTAAGTATCTTTGAGTAGCAATCTCTCTTTGCCAAATTATCCAAATGTGAGTTTGGAATGGAAGAAATTTTGTATTTGGGACATGTCATAAATGCTAAAGGATTTCATGTGGACCAGCAAAAGATCCAAGCCATTTTTGATTGGTCTACTCCCACTACCTTGACTCAACTAAGAGGTTTCTTAGGTCTTTGTAGTTATTATCACAGATTTGTGAAGGGATTCTCACAACTTGCAACTCCCCTAACAAATTTGACAAAACAAGGAGCTTTCACGTGGTCACCATCATCGCAACAAGCATTTGAGCATCTCAAAAAGGTAATGAGTTCTTGTCCTATACTTGTTGTTCCAGATTTTTCAAAGCCCTTTTGTGGTAGAATGTGATGCATTCAGAGATGGAATTGGGGCTTTTTTGATGTAAAACAAACATCTTATAGCATTTGAAAGTAGAAATATTAAGGATATAGATAAGGGATACTCTATCTATGATAAAGAGATGTTAGCTATCATGTATGCTCTTGTGAAGTTCAGGTAATATCTTGTTTGTGGAAAATTTGTTGTCAAAACAGATCATAATAGTTTGAGGTATTTCCTTAATCGAACTGATTTGAATGACAGGAAACAAAAATGGGTTAGTAAAGTGCAATCCTTTGACTTTGAAATTGAGTTTTTGAAGGGAAAAAAGAACATAGTGGCTGATGCTTTATCAAGGAAACCTCATTTTTCTTCCATGAGTGAAATCACATAGATTGGAAGGCTGATATAATAGCAGAATACACCAAAAATTAGTTTGCTTGTGATATATTTAATGGGAAAATTGATGATGATAATTACCAAGTGGTGGATGATCTCATTATTTATAAAAATAGAGTTCTTTTAGTTCTTGAATCTAAAGTTAAACACAGAATTTTATCAGCCATACATGATTCACCACTAGCGGGACACCAAGGATATTTTAAAACATACAAATAGGTAAGGGAGAAATTTGTATGGAAGGGGTTAAAGATGGAAGTATTACAACACATTATGGAGTGCCTCATTTGCCAACAAAGCAAGGCACAAAATGAATTTCCAGTAGGAATTTTATAGCCCCTACCCATTCCAAACCAGAAATGGGAGAGTATTTCGATGGAATTCATTATTGGTCTTCCCACAGTTCAAGGTAAGACTGTTACCTATGTGGTAGTAGATTTTTTAACCAAGTATGCTCATTTTTTTCCTCTCCCTACTAAGTTTGATGGACCTTTGGTGGATGGATTATTTTTAAAAGATGTTTTTAGACTTCATCGGATACCCAAGACTATTATGTGTGATAGGGACAACAGGTTCATGAGTTATTTTTGGCAAGAGCTCTTTCATCTTGCAGGCATGGAACTTACTCCAAGCACTAGTTACCATCCACAAACAGATGGGAAAACAAAAATTGTAAACAAATGGATAGAGGGCTATTTGAGATGCTTTGTTATAGGGCAGCAATCAGCATGGATTAAGTGGCTTTATTTGGGTAAATTTTGCTACAACATCACTCATCATATGTCTGTCGGTATGTCTCCATTTAAAGAACTATATGGCTATGACGTAATATCATTTGTTGATATTGTGCTTAGAGATAGTAGGGCACCAGGTGCTAAATATTTATTACAACAAAGTCAAGATATGATGAAAGCACTTAAGGATAACCTTGCACATGCCCAAAATCAGTAGAAACTTTATGCAGATCAGTGAAGAATAGAGAGGTCTTTTGAGGTGGGAGACATGGTTTTTCTAAGGTTGCAACCTTACAGGAAATCCTCCCTCAAAAGGGAAAGACTCATAAAAATTAAAACCAAGGTTGTATGGGCCCTACACAGTCATACAAAAGGTGGGAAAGGTTGCATATGAGCTTGAACTTACAGCTCAAACTAAAATACATAATGTGTTCCATGTATCTTGTTTGAAAAAGGCTTTGGGGAAGCATATTGTTCCTTCCATTGAATTGCCTCCTCTAGATGATAAAGGAAAACTTGTCTTATAACTGGAAATCATTTTAGAGATATGTGAAAGAAGGTTGAGAAATATAGTTATCCACAAATATTTGATTCAGTGGAAGGGACTACCTACCAAGGATGCTACGTGGGAAGGTGCAGAAATATTGGAACATCCAAATATGAAATTGCTTGTGGGTAAGTAATTTGAGGAAGGGAGGACTGAAATGTCCCTCTTTCCGGAATAACAGTTTGAGGACCCATGGCCTATTTTTCTACAGATGGCCAATGGACATCAACAAGGTAGACTTAAGTCATCTATAAATTATTATTAACTGCCAATATAAAAATAAAATATGTCTAGCACTTATGATAATTTATAGGACTTAATAAAGTAATAGAAGTGTTAAATATAAATTTTATTTCCTCTAGGATTTTTGGTGACTTGCATTAGGAAGTCATAGGGGTCTTAGGGGAGATAAAAAATTAAATATAAGACTTTGTATTTCCTCTAGGGGAAAATGCGACTAGGGTAGGAGTGTTTTTGGGTGCATTGTGCATTGAACAAATGACCATTTCTGATTGGTTATACTTTAGGGTTTCTTTTGGGTCCTTTCCCTTGCATATAGGATCAAGTCAACTTTGGTAGGAGATTATTCTACCATTTTGGATTTTAATATTTTAGCTTGGAGCTGAAATAAAACTATAGTAAATTTCTAAGGACAAAAACCCTCATGAAAAGCACTTGGGAGAACGAAAAAATCTCTCTATTATATTGTGTGCATGTTCAGATTTAAATCTGCAATTTATGTGGTATTTTATATGCTTAAAATGGCCCATTTTGGATGTATTTTCAATTGATATAGATCTGGAAAACTTAAAATATTAATAATAGCTGTTACAAAAATACTTGTTGAGATTTTGGCAAGGTTTCAGGTAGTTTATTAAGGATTTCCATCCTCATTTTCAGCGCTGCAAGTACATGTTAGATATGGGCATTTCCTTCATAAAAAAAGGTCATGTTTTTGTTTAGATATTGGAGTTTTCTTATGTAAAAAATATTGATAGCATTATCTATTACCAAACATAAAAAAAATATCATATTTTATGCATATGTTTGAAGTTTGTATTCTCTTTTCCAAATCACATTTTCTGGGCAAATCAGATTTGCAGCATTAGAATTCAGTTTTCAGTATGTCTTGGGTGTGCACCCTGTACAGAGATGGCAGTAGGTTTTATAGCTTGCAAAATTGATCTCTCTCTTTCGTAGATACAATGGAAACACCTCAGGTCTATGGGTATACCTATTTTGAGGTGAGTCTCTGGTATCAAGGCCGGTTCCTTATTGGTGTATCCTAAACTGATTTCTGGGAGTTTGAGAGTAAAAGATGACTATAAAAAAAATTAAAACTAAGGTGATACACCAAATTTGTATGAGGGCTTTGACTGAGTATATGCACAACTGATTTGGGAAGGATTCTTGATGCACGAACCAATAGTTTTTCTATAGAATATCTAAGGGAAAAACACTTGATTGTACTGAGGGAGAATCACAACAGTACTAATAAGTTAACATGCACATTAAAATTAAGCAGAAAGACTGAATTTGCAGCAGGGTAAGGTGGTTGATCAGGGAATTTGCATTCACAAGATTAATATAACATACACAAGACTACAAAATAACTTGGAAAGGCAGAAAATACTTCACACTCAAAGGGAAAAACTGGCAAAATTTTCTTCAGTACTCATATATCCAAAAGTCCTCCAGAAGAATCCCCTTGTGCTTTGCAAAGGCACACAATATATAGCAAAATAAATTTTTCCCACCCTTCCTAAAAATAGCCTAAGGCTGTACTCGCCCATGCATCCTAATTTTATCCTTTATTTAATAATAAATAAAGGGATAAAATAATACAAACTAGTACAAGAGGCATTAATAGCCATTGATTACATATTAGTCAACTGAAGTTGACTGTTCTATTTTTAATAAAGGCTGGGTGAATAATTTTGCCAAAAATAGATTGCTTGCTAGGCAAGTCTCTCTCCATGACATGCAACTTGTCTCTTCTCTGTTCTGTCTTCTTGTGAAGCATGCAAAAATAAATTCTCTGCATGTGAGTAAATAAATCAAAATATTTGCAATATTTGGAAAACAAACACCCAATGTGGGGCCACCTGCCATGTGTACATATTCTGATGCTGACATCTCTTTTGGCTCCAAATGGTCACAAGGGTGACATCTGCAAATCCCAATCTATCTCCTTGAAGTGGGGACCACCTTCACATTACCAGGTTTGGCCACCTTTGTGGACTTAGCAAGTATATATGAAAAAGGTGACCATTTTACATTACATGTCATACTATAGTTCTGCCCCCTTTTGATAAATACACACATGTATATATGTGTTGGTCGTTGCATGTTTGGTAGTGTATAATTTGAAATTCACCTTTTCAGTGATCATTTGGCATAATTTGGTCGGCTTTTGATTATTTGGAGGCATACACTATGGTTTAGACTTTGAAAGTCTTTTGCAATGATTATTTGTTTGATGGACACATGGGTTGTCCCATTCTTCATGGTGACTCACCCTTGGTAATTTTGGCGGTGGCATTTGTAACTACCCTGAGTTGAGTTTGCTTACAACCCTATGGTTTACTTGGAAAGGGTAATGATCCTGGGCCATCGATCTCTGTACCTCTATCTTGATGTGTCATTGATCTTGGACTCACGGTTAGGGTTTCTGACTGTGCATTAATTGTGGTCGGTGGAGAACTGACCATGGTTATTTGTCTTGAGTTCTGAGCATGATCCTCGGCCATTTGATCTTTGTCTTTGATCTTGTGATCATTGATTCTTGAACCATGGTTGAGTTAACTTAACCCATACTTCTAGCTGGGTGAGTTAAAAGGAAGCTTGGGTTTGAAACTCATCATTTCATTCATTTTCTGGTATGCAGGCAAAGCCCTGGAAATTTTTTTTTGACGCCATTGTTGTTCTTTTGAAGCTCGGACCTGTGATACTTTTGAATATGGCCTTCTTGACTTGTTATTAAAGCTTATTCTCTGTTGAGTTTGGGCTGATCTATGATGTTCTCTTTCCTTTTGGTCTCTTTGAGTTGTTCTACGAGCCACCTTCTGTTTGGCCATTTGAGCTCTTGTTATTGGCCTGATCTTGATCTGTAGGAGTGTTAACTCTTTGCTTTGTGATCATTTCTAAGCTCATTTTCTGAGCTCTGTGAGGATTTTTTACATTTCTTCCATGGTAATCTTGAGGCTTGAGAATATTTACTTTTGTATTATTTCTTTGCTGGCCGCCATTTTTGTGGTGATTTCTCTCCATTTTTTCCTGTTGAGTCAGCTTATGAATGTTGAGTCTTTCTTTTGATGGCCGCCACTCCATGAGTTCGAGCTTGTTTATTTGGAGATTTGTTGGGCTGTTCATTTTATTTCGAGCTTCCTGCAACTCTGTTGGTTGCCGTAAATGCTGGAAAGGGTAATCCCTTTTCTCTTGAACATGAAAATGATTCCATTTTTAGCTGTTGATGTGACACTGATACTTAGTTCTGTGCTTGCATTTTCTGGATTTCGTGGCTCAACTTGGTTGTTTTTGAGTTTCAAAAAAACGTACTGAACTTGATGATCCTCTCTGAACTGGAGATCTCGAATTTATTCAGCTTAAATACCAGTAAGTACTTTATTTTACTCTGAACTTGACCTCTTTATTTGACCACTGTAGCCATGATATTTGTATGGATATTTTTGGCAATATACATCCCTTCTGTTGTATATCATCATTATTTTGACTCAGAGTGCCGTGAATGACTGCTACGTTATAACTGAATTGTCATTTTCCTGGCTCGAAGTGTGCTTACTTTTACTCTGTTTGAAGCTTATGTGTGAGGTGGTTGTAGGTGCTTCCTCCATTGTTGTAATCTCTCTCTATTTTCCTGACTATATATTAACCATTCTGAGCTTTGCAAGGTTCCTTGATGTTGTCTCTTGGTACATGTAGTCCATACTTTTGAATTCTGAGGGTGATTCTGTAACTTGTATATATGGCCATTAACTTTATCTGTGAATAATTTGGAGCTCCTTCTTGTCCCTTTTGGGAATGATCTCCTAGAATTTTTCACTCTGTTCTTTGATATTTTCTTACTTTAGTGATTTTGGAAATGCGTTCACAAGACTAATACCAAAACATTGTTTCATATTTAAATGCATGGAAACTGTATCTATTGCTTAGGAAGTTCTTCTTTCTTGGGGACTATATTTATTCTTGCTATGAAAAATCCTACCTATAAGCCATAAGTGATCTTAGTCCCATGTAAAGGTTAAACATTTGAATATGAATTCTGCTCACTGAGTTCTTGGTGTTACAGTTGTATGCTTCCTAAAAGACATTTTGTTTCCTTAAAAATAGTTAGCCTGACTTTTAATAAAGTCTGTAACTAAAATGGCTTTCCTAAAACTTGCATTTATATATCCCTTTCTTCAGTTCACCTTTTGAATTGACCCTTTGTAACCTACAAGTTTCACTTATACTCTTTGATATCTACAGTAATTTTAAGCAATTCTTGATCTATTTTGATGTCATTATTAGGCATAAGCCTTGATTCAGATACTTTATTTTGTTACTTTCACTGCATTTCTTTGATTTCAGTTTGATATAGATGTTGGAAAATTTGTAAATATCCATTTTACATGGCAAGCCCTGTCAAAATTTTGAAAATTATCTCTTTCCAAACCATCTTCAACCTGAACATTTTTTGCCTGCAAGAATCCCCTCTATTCTGAATGTGTCTTCTTCATTCCAACATAGTAGTTTTCTTTCTAGATTCAGAATATAACCTTCATATTTGAAGCTGGATTGGTAATTAAAATGAAACATCATAGTTGTTTATCTTGATCATAGCATGCTTTTCTGTTTTCTGTATTACTTACTTGATTTAAATATTTCTTTTAAGCATGTAGTAGTTGAAACAACATGATGGAAAGTTGTAAATGTCTATTTTAGATGGCGAAGCCATGTCACAATTTTCACATAATATTCTTTGTCATCTTGTTTCAGCTGTAATCCCCTTTTTTTAGCTTCAGCTTCTTGAAATATGATTCTCTCTCTTATTTGCAAACTCAAAAATGTACTTCTATCTTCCATTCTCTCTTTTGTACTGTAACTTCTTCTATTTCAGAACAGTTGTTGAACTTTGAGTTACATTCTTCCTTTTATTGCATGCACTTATGACTTATCTATTTTCTCTTTGGCTGCAACCTGTACCTGCACACTTAGGAAAATAGTTAGAAAATAATTAGGCTTTTTGGCCTCTCTTATGTCCATGTTTTCTTCTTTCTTTTCACTTTCTTCTTTCTGAGTGAATAAAGCATGCATGCAGTTTGTCCTTCAAGTAGAATACATCTCCTACTTAGGGGAAGATTCATATGCACGAAGTAGGATAGTGTAGGAATATGGTTTGATCCCTGAGCTCGTAATTGATGGTTAACTTTTCTTCTTTTCAGGTACAATGGCTTCTACAATGAAGATGAAAGAGAAACAAAAGATGGAGATGAAGATGCTTCAAACGAAGAACAGAAACCCCAAGGCAATGATGGGTTCACTCATACTCCTTTGCTTTCTCTTTCATGCATGTGTATCTTTCTTTTCAGTAGTTGTATTTTACTTTTCAGTTACATCCCACGGCTTGTGTGGGAAACATTTCAAAAATCCTTATGAATATAACATTGAATTCTTTAAATGAGTTGTATATCTCTTTCTACATTTCTGTTTTTTGTATGGATTGTATAATGAACTAAACAAACTCAGTAACATAATTGAATGTCTTAATCATGAAGGAAAGAACATTGAATAGAACTTGTAACATTCAGTAATGAACTCTGATTTTTTGTGATCTGCACTTATGTTTGTTGTTCCAAAACTTTACACTTCACCTATTCTGCAATTGGATGTCCTCATCAAGACAACACAACTGTCCTTCGGGGCTTGTGTTCTTTTGCTGAGGATGGTCATGAAATTACAGACTATGTGATCTGTTACATTTTGTAACAGCACACATAGTTGCAGATTTCATGTAATCTTTTAAATAAATCAGCAATAATGACATAATCTAATATAATCTCCCCTAGCTTAGGTATACTTCACCAATGCTATCCATCGTAACAAAGTTTTGAGTTGCCCATTTTTGCACAAGTGTAAAAATTGTCAACATTTCTGGTGATCCTGCGGGGAAAGCTACCTGCTAGCTTATATACCAGTGCCTTGCTCTTGTCCATTGGGCATGGAGTCCAAACATGTAACAACAATTTGCCTTTTCTGAAAAGTCCAACCTTTCCAAAACAAAACTAAAACTGGGAAAGGATCTGGTAAATCAGATCACGTGCACGAATGCACTTATTGAATTGAAAAATGATGCAATGTGCAGAAACTGCACTTATTGAAGGGAAATCCTACTCTAACAATCACTGTAAGATATTCAATAACAGTGTTTGAGAAACATACCATTCACAGGAATGGGAAGTTCCTCTCCATTCAGCTTCAAAAGATGAAAAGCATTGTGTTCCTTGCTAGCTGAAATCATGTAAGGACCACTCCAGAGTGTATCAAACTTTGAGTGTCTTCCTGGATTTGCACGATCAACATCCCATTTTAACACAATATCTCCTTCATTGAAGACTCTGAATTTGGATTTCTTGTCAAAAGTCTTCTTGATTTGTTTCTGATTCTTTTCCATATTTAAATGAGCTTGATCTCTTAGCTCTTGTAATTCCATTAACTCTACATAACGAACCTGCAATGGTTCATTCTCAAGTAGCTCCATTTGATGCAGCAAATCTAATGCAGGTAACTCAACTGAAATAGGCATTCTTGCTTCTTTTCCATACACAAGTTTGTATGGTGAATTACCAAATGATCTCTTAGGAGTCACTCTGTCAGCCCAAAGTGCTGAATTCAACATCAGATGCCAAGCTCTTTGATTATCCTTGAGTGTTCTTCTGATGATCCTGAACAGATTCTTGTTAGTACTTTCAGCTAAGCCATTACCTTGTGGGTAATAATTAGATGAAGAACTTAGATATATTCCATAGTTGACAACCCAATCTGTTATCTTTACACAAAGGAATGCTAAAGCATTATCTGATATGATAGTTGCTGGAACACCAAATCTGCAAACTATTCCTTCATAAAAGGATAGTATTGAAGCTTCATTAGCATCTTTCAAGGCTATTGCTTCAGTCCATCGTGTAAAATAATCTATAGCAGTTAAGATCCACTTATGTCCTTGTGAAGAAGGTGGGTTTATCATGCCAATAAAATCAAGACCCCACTACATAAAAGGTTGATCAACTGAAATAGGTTGTAAAGGAAACGAAGCTAAATGTTCTTTTCCAACAAAGAAAGCACATTTCTTACACTTTCTAATCCATTCAAAACAGTCTTTGAATATGCTAGGCCAATAGTAACCTTCTTTCATGATTTTTAAAGTTGTAGTACATGCTGAGAAGTGACCTCCTGCAGGTCCTTCATGGAATTCTGATAATATTTTCTAAATTTTATCATAATCAACACATCGCAGCAAGATTCCATTTATATCCCTTTTGAACAATACACCATCAACGAAAAGATAAGGAATAGCTTGTAATCTGAAATATCTTCATTTATTCTTATCCATACCTTCCAGATAGGTGCCATGCTGTAAGTAGTTAACCAAATCAGTCATCCACCTTGATTCTTGGATCTCTCGAGCAAGTTCAGGTTGCTGATTTTCTAGTTGGACCATGATATTTGATTGCTGATACACAATTTCAGCATGTTGTTCTGAATCTTTGGGTTCTGCAGCTTGTTTTTTTTCCATATCAGCAATTAGACACTCACATAAACCTTTACCTCAAACTGTCTTCGTAACCTAAATATCAACATCACACCCCATGACCTTTGTTATCCAACCTACTCTTTTCTCATTTAACTCTTTATTTAAAAGAAAAGCTTTCACACTTGGATGAGAAACAAGAATGTGAATTTTATTGTTTAAAAGCATGTACCTAAAATTCTTTAGTCCTCTAACTACTGAAAGTACTTGTTTTTCAAGAAATGTGTACCTTGTTTCATAATCATGCAAACTCTGTCCGAAGAAAGCAATTGGCTACTCAATATTCTCATCATTAACCTGAGTTAAAATAGCTGAGATTGTTTCAGCTCCTGCAAGTGCATACATTGTAAAATCTTTATCAAAATTTAGATTTGCAAGAGTAGGAGCCTGAGAGATAGTTGATTTTGATTGCTTCAAAACCTTCCTTTCCTTCGTTGGTCGAAGAGAAAATTTTCTCTTTCTTTAACATAGTTGTTAATGGTTTAACCAATGCTATAAAATATGGAACAAATCTTCTAACAAAGTTGATTTTTCCAAGAAAACTTTGTAATGCCTTCTTATGATGAGGCAATGATAGCTGTGATATAGCTTCGATTATGAAAGGATCAATTGCTAAACCTTGCTTAGAAACAATATGGCCAAGTAATTTACCTTGATGTACTGAAAATATAGACTTCAGTGGATTTAAGGATATTCCAAATTGCCTGCACAACTGAAAGGTTTGCCTTAAATGCATCAAGTGTTCTTCTGGATTTTTTGAGAACACGGTAATATCATCCAAATAAACAAGAATACATTTATTTAACAAGCTCCGGAAATCCATGTCCATTGCACATTGAAACGTTGCACCGGCATTTGAAAGACCAAAAGGCATTCTTTTGTAAGCATAGGTACCCCACTTGGTGGTAAAAGTTTTTTTGTATCTATCTTCTTCTCGAACTAAAATCTGATTATAGCCACTGTAACCATCTAGAAGAGATAGTCTATCCGAACCTGAGACTGTTCTCAAAATCTGATCCATATTCAGTAGTGGGTAATGATCTTTTAATGAAGCTTTATTAAGATCTCTGAAATCTACACATAGTCTGATTTCACCATTCTTCTTCCTAATAGGAACAAGATTGGCTACCCAACTTGAATGCTTAACTAGAAAGATAATACCTAATTCAATCAATTTAGATAACTCTTTCCTCATCAGAGGTTCTATTTTTGGATTTACAGGCCTATGTTTCTGTCTTACAGGCTTAGCATTTGAATGTAACTCGATTGTATGCTGTGCTACACTGGGATCAAACCCTTTTAGGTCTTGGTATTTCCAAGCAAAAACATCCTTAAACTCTTTGCAAAGATTAATAAATGACTACTTTTCAGTTAAGGAACATACCTTTCCAAGAAATAAATGTTTTCCTTCATCAATTGAAATCTCTTCATGGTTATCATCATGCGTTGACAACTTAGTTTTATATTTTCTTAACTAATCATCATTACTAAAGATGTCTTCCAATGTGAAAAGACCTCGAGGAAATTTATTTGTCTTTAGTTGAACAATCTGATCACCATATAAATGTTGTAACTTATCCTGATTTACTATAGAAAATTCAGCTTCCTACTGCAAAAACCTACAGATTTGATCATCACTTTCAAAAACCTGCTCCAATTTAATTCATTATTAGGTATAGAGGGCCTAACAATTAGCTTAATATGAGGCTGAATTTTGTTATTTTCCATCTGTCCTAGCACTTCGAAACTAGCACCAACTCCTGCAAGTCTATCTGCATGCTTGTTTTTAGCTCTAGAAATAGATTGAATATTAATAACTTCAAAATCTTCCATTAAGTTTGAAACTCTATGTTTGTAAGACTTCATTAGTGGATTCTTACAGACATTGATTTTTTTTACTTGATTGATAACTAACTCAGAATCACCAAAGATTTGTAATGTGCTGATACCTCTCTTTCTGGCCCAAAGCAAGCCATGAATTAATGCTTCGTATTCAGCTACATTACAAGTGCATGAAAATTGGAGACTCAAAGATGAGAAATACCTTTATTTTTCAGGGAAGTAAGCATCAAACCTGCTCACTGTCCTTTCTTGTTCTTAGCTCCATCAAAATGAAGCTTCCAAATCCCTTCTACTGAAATTTTTGTTTTAGACAGCAAGGGAAGTGGTGTATTTTCTTCATGCATACAATACACACCAAAAATATGTTCTTCAACTTCCTTAAAAGGATCATGGGCATGTTCTTCAACTGTCTTTTCATCCATAAACATGTTAGAAACACCATCTAATGCTGAAACCTGAGCTACATCATCAAAATCAAATTTCTCTAAAGCTGAGTAATTAGCTACTGCATTTGGAGAATGAGGCTCAATATGGAATCTGGCCAATGGTTCTGAATTGATAGTAACCTTAGTTCCATAACGTGTAGTAAAAAATAAGGACCAATCCAAAGAGAGATAACCTCCTATTTTTGCTGTGAAATCTCTAGATAAGCACAAGGCAAAGTATGGAGGTAGATCCACAACAGTAACATCTTGCAGAATAGAAACATTTGGGCAAGCATGTAATGTTACCTCTAAATTTTAATTATACCAACTGTATTAGTTGCAGTTCCATCAAGCTGTAAGACACTCCTTTTTGTAGGCTCATACTACAAGCCTAATTTTTCTGCGATCACTTTCGGCATAACTGTGCTACTTACACCACTATCCACCATACAATTATGAACTAAATGTTCTCCAATAATCAATGAAAAATAAAATGGTGGTGGTTTCTTGATATCGTGAGCATTCAGAAATTTCTGAACCATCCACTCAACTTCTTTAATACGGTCCTTCTCAAACGTTCTAAGGACCATGTTTGTCTTTTGAAATTCCTTTTCTATTGTACTTACAGAAATCTACAGCTTAGCTAGTTCATGAGAAAGTAAATCTTGTTGTCTAGGAATACTTAGAGAGTCCCACATTGATATGTTAACATTATTCTTTTTCATTACATCAACAATGTTAAAATAAGCAATTGTCTTAGAGACATAATCAACTATCTTAGAGTAGGCCTTAGTGAAAACTGATTTCGCTTTAGCTGCCTTAGATATTTGAGGTATAAGTAGTCTTCTTGGATCAGGTTGT
>CM034157.1:94126475-94203998 GCA_019776745.2 Taxus chinensis
AACCATATCTCATTTAAGTACATTTGTAATTTTTCCCTCTCCAGCATATTTGTTCTCCTTTGAATAAATATGGATTAAATTTTCCTGAAGTCCCCTAAATTCCAAGTCATGATCAAAGGCATTTGATGAGGCCAAAAATTCTGATGGAGCCCTTTTTTGACCTTTAGTACAGACCTTGTATTTTGATTCACCAATTTCTCTACTAGTCATGCTATTATACTATTTGGTTTCAGTGATCATGAACAAATATTGCGATAAATTAATATCTTCTCCACCATAACACCAAACATTAGAGGACCCAACTTATCACCTTGAACTATGTGGTCCTTAGTCACATTTTATATAAAACCCATGATTATATTATCTCCATGTGCATAACAATGTTGTTCAAGTATCACATTCTATACGATAAATTGAAGCTGATATTTTTTAGATGTGCTATTAATGTTCTCATTGTATTCAATTTCAACATCATATGAATCAATTACATCCATTGAGTTACAATTAAATGTTTGATCTATATCATTGATATCAAGTATTGATGAATCACCATATGCTAAAATTTTATTTTCATCCCATGCAATATAGTACCCTTTATTTTCTATGTCTACTAATGTTTTTACTTCATCAGCAAAATAAGGCAACCAAGATTTCCCATCCAATTTTACTGTATCTAAAGTAATGACAAATAAACCTTCTCATATTACTTTGCAATGTAGAGTTTTCCTACTCGGATAAAATATTCCCTCAACAAATTTAAATCCTTTTGAAAATAAATCAACATGTTGTGCCTCTTCAAATATAAGAAGCATTATGGGAAATATATGAATTAAAACAAGAATATATTAATACATATAAAAATAATATATAGATTAAAAAGAGACAACTATAAAGTAAATAAAAACCAAAGTGATAAAGTTGACATATTTTCTAATCTAAATCATAATTCCCATTAACATGAAATTTCCCATGTATAGATAATAAAAACCAAAATATGGAGTACACATATAAAATTAGATTTAGATGTTTCTTATTTAAACATGTTTTATGGTGCTTACATGTTTTTAAATGCAACATAATTTAAATTCAACAAATATAATGGGCAAATGGGGGGCCTCGTAATCTCTATCTTGATTGATTTTCACTTTAAAAGGCTTGTCATTCTAGATCTTAAGTGTTTCTTAACTTTATTGTAGAATGGAAGAGTTCTAATTTTCATTCTTAACTATTTTTCATTTGAAGGTAGAATGGGAGGAATCTCATTCTTACTCTTGATTATTTCTATGTCTTCAGTGTTTCTTCACTTTGATGTAAAATGTAAGAGCTTCCATTTTTCCTTTCTTACTATTTGTTCATTTGAATTTAGAATAGGATACCTTCTATTCTAACAATTATTATTTTTCAATGTGAATGAGAATATAAGGTATCTCATTCTCCTTATAGGTTCTTGTTTACTTTAAGAAAGTTATGTCTTTCTATATCTCTTGTGAATTACTGTTTTAACTATTTTTTTACTTTAAGTGGGAATGAGAGGCCCCAAAATATACTTTTTAATAATTTATTACTTATAGGGAGAATGGAGGGCCTCTTATTCTCCATCTTAATTTTTTTTTTACTTCGAGGGATGATGAGAGGCCTTCAAATGAGAGGCCACCAATATCTATTTTAAGAATTATTCACTTTTGAGGAGAATGGGAGGCTTCCCATTTTCCACATTGATTATTTTTATACTTTGAGGGATAATGAGAGGCCTTACATTATTATTCACTTTTGAGGAGAATGGGAGGCTTCCCATTCTCCATGTTGATTAATTTTTATACTCTAAGGGATAATTAGAGACCTTACAGTATTTTCAATATAATTTTTAAGAATGGATCACTTTTAGGGAGAATTCAGAGGCATCCCAATCTCCATCTTGATTATTTTATTTAATTTGAGGGATAATGAGAGGTCCTTCAATGAGAGACCCCAACTATCCCTTTTAATAATTTCTCACTTTCTAGGAGAATGGAGGCCTCCCATTCTAAATCTTCATATTTTTTACTATGAGGGATTATGTCTCTTTCTCCTTGTAGATTTTGTTTTTACTTTGAGAGAATGATGTATTTTTATATCTCTTGTGAATGATTATTTGAACTACATTTTCACTCTAAGTGGGAATGACATGCCCCAAACTAAAATTTTAAATAATTTATTACTTCTAGGTAGAATTGGAGGCCTCCCATTCTCCATCTTGATTATTTTGTTTACTTTGAGGGATGATAAGAGGCCTTCAAATGAGAGTCCACCAATATCCCTTTTAAGAAATATTCACCTTTGAGGAGAATGAAAAGCTTCCCATTCTCTGTGTTGATTATTTTAATACTTTGAGGGATAACAAGAGACCTTACATTTTTATTCACTTTTGAGGAGAATGGGAGGCTTCCCATTCTGTGTTTATTATTTTTTATAATTTGAGGGATAATGAGAGACCTTACATTTTTATCAATATACTTTTTAAGAATGATTCACTTTTAGGGAGAATCAGAGGCATCCACATCTCCATCTTGATTTTTTTTTTATTTTGAGGGACAACGAGAGCTCTTCAAATGAGAGGCCCCCACTATCGCATTTAATAATTGATTTCTTTCAAGGAGAATGGGAGGCCTCCCATTCTCAATCTTCATTTATTTTTTTTAATTTGAGGGATTATGTCTCTTTCTCCTTGAAGATATATGTTTACTTTGAGAGAATGATGTTTTTTATATCTCTTCTGAATAATTGTTTGAAAAAAAAAAAGCACTCTATGTTGGAATGAGAGGCCCCAAAATATACTTTATAAGTATTTATTAATTCTAGGAAGAATGGCCAGGCATCCCATTCTCTATATTGATTATTTTTGTTTACTTTTAGGGATAATAAGAGGCCATAAAATTAGAGGCCATAAATACCCCTTTTAAAAATTATTCATTTTGAAGGAGAATGAGAGGCTTCCAATTCTCTGTGTTCATTATTTGTATACTTTAAGGGATATCAAAAGACCTTGAATTATTATTCACTTTTGAAGAGAATGCGAGGCTTTCCATTCTATGTGTTAATTATTTTTTATACTTTGAGGGATAATGAGAGAGCTTACATTTTTCTCAATATCCTTTTTAAGAATGGTTCACTTTTAGGGAGAATCAGAGGCATCCCAATCTCCATCTTGATTATTTGGTTTACTTTGAGGGATAATGAGAGGTATTATAATGAGAGGCCCCCACTATCCCATTTAATAATTTCTCACTTTCAAGGAGAATGGGAGGCCTCCCATTCTCAATATTCTTTGTTATTTTACTTTGAGTGATTATGTCTCTTTCTCCTTGAAGGTATTTATTTAATTTGATAGAATGATGTCTTTTTTATATCTCTTGTGAATCATTGTTTGAATTATTTTTTCACTCTAAGTTGGAATGAGAGGCCCCGAAATATACTTTTGAAGTATTTATTACTTCTAGGAAGAATGGGAGGCCTCCCATTCTCCATCTTGATTATATTTGTTTACTTTGATGGATAATAAGAGGCATTCAAATGAGAGGCCACCAATATCCCTTTTAAAAATTATTCATGTTTGAGGAGAATGGGAGGCTTCCCATTATCCGTTTTGATTATTTTTTATACTTTATGGGATAACGAGAGACCTTACAATTTTATTTAGTTGTAAAGAATATGGGAGGATTCCCATTCTCCATTTTGATTATTTCTTTACTTTGGGGGATAATGAAAGACCTTACATTTTTCTCAATATCCTTTTTAAAAATGGTTCCCTTTTAGGGAGAATCAGAAGCATCAAAATCTCCATTTTGATTATTTTGTTTATTTTGAGGGATAATGAGAGGTCTTCAAATGAGATGCCCCCACTATGTATTTTAATAATTGCTCACTTTTAAGGAGAATGAGAGGCCTCCCATTACAATTCTTCATTATTTTTCTACTTTAAGGGATTATGTCTCATTCTCCTTGTAGATTTTTGTTTTCGTTGAGAAAATGATGTCTTAATATATCTATTGTTAATGATTATTTGAACTATTTTTTCACTGTAATTGGGAATGAAAAGCCCCAAAATATACTTTTCAAGAATTTATTACTTCTATGGAGAATGGGAGGCCTACCATTCTCCATCTTAATTATTTTTGTACTTTAACTAATGTTAAGAGGCCTTCAAATGATAGGTTACCAATATCTCTTTTAAGAATTATTCACTTTTGAGGAAAATGAGAGGATTACCATTCTTTGTGTTGATTATTTTTATAATTTAAGGGATAACCAGATACCTTACATTGTTATTGAATTTTAACGATAATGAGAGGATTTCCGTTCTCTATGTTGATTATTTTAATACTTGGAGGGATAAAGATAAACCTTACATTGTTATCAATATCCTTTTCAAGAATTATTCACTTTAAGGGGGAATTAGAGGCATCCTAATCTCCATTCTGATTATTTTATTTACTTCGAAGAATAGTGAGAGGTCTTCGAAAGAGAGGTCCTCACTATCCATTTTAATAATTTCTCACTTTCAAGGAGATTTAGAGGCATCCCATTCTGCATATTCATTATTTTTTTACTTGGAGTATATATGTTTCATTCTCCTTGTAGGTTTTTGTTTACTTTCACAGAGAATGATGTCTTTTAATATCTCTCGTGAATGAATGTTTGAACTATTTTTTCACTCTAAGTTGGGATGAGATGCCCCAAAATATATCATTTAAGAAATTATTCCTTCTAGGGAGAATGAGAGGCCACCCATTCTCCATCTTGATTATTTTGTTTACTTTTAAATATGATAAGAGCCATTAAAATGAGAGGCCACCAATATCTGTTATAAGAATTATTCAAGTTTTAGGACAATCAGAGGCTTCCTATTCTTCATGTTGATTATTTTTATACATTTGAGGAGAATGTGAGGCTTCCCATTATCCATGCTGATTATGTTTATACTTTGAGGGATAATGAGAGACATTACATTATTCTCAATATACTTTTTAAGAATGGTTCACTTTTAAGGAAAATCAGAGGAATCCCAATCTCCATATTGATTTTTTGGTTTACTTCAAGGGATATTTAGAGGTATTCAAATGATAGCCCCCCACTATATATTTTATTAATTTCTCACTTTCTAGGAGAATGGGAGGCCTCCCATTCTAATTCTTCATTTTTTTACTTTAAAGGATTATGTATCATTATCCTTGTAGATTTATGTTTACATTGAGAGAATGATGTCTTTTGATATCTATTGTTATTTATTGTTTGAAATATTCTTTCAATCTAAGTGGGAATGAGATTCCTTGAAATATACTTTTGAATAATTTCTTACTTATAGCAAGAATGGGAGGCTTTCCATTATCTATCTTGATTATTTTTGTTTTACTTTGAGGGATGATAAGAGGCTTTCAAATGAGAGGCCACCAATATCCCTTATAAAAATTCTTCAATTTTGAGGAGAATGGGAGGCTGCCCATTCTCCGTGTTGATTATTTTAGACTTTGAGGGATAACGAGAGACTTCACATTGTTATTCACTTTTGAGAATAATTGGAGGCTTCCCATTCTCTATGTTGATTAATTTATAGAATTTGAGTGATAATGTTCTCAATATTGTTTTATAATAGTTCACTTTTAAGGAGAATAAGAGGCATCCCAATCTCCATCCTCATTATTTTGTTTACTTTGAGGGATAATAAGATGTATTCCAATGTGATTCCCCCACTATACCTTTTAATAACTGATCCCTTTCAAGGAGTATAGTGTTAGCATTAGTTTAATTCATAATACATTGTTGTTTTTGATGGACAGTTATAATTGTCCTTCCTCCCATAGCCTTTATATGGCTCTTCTCTTTTTTGTTTCATACATTGAATGCATTGAACAAATCAAACAAGCACCTAGGGCATGGTATATAAAACTTGATGATAACCTATTGTAGCATGGATTCACTTGTATCCCCTCAGATACAAATTTGTATATCAAGAAGGTAGGAATAGAAATTGTTATTCTGGTTTTGTACGTAGATGATCTTGTGATCACAGGAAGTTCTGACAATCTTATGGATGATGTAAAGAATGATCTAAAGAAATCCTTGACATGAATGATTTGGGGCTACTTCACCACTGTTTTGGCTTAGAGATATGGTAGAAAAATAATCATATCTTCGTCTCCTTGATGAAATATACCAAGACACTCTTGGAGAAGTATGGAATGTCAGATTGAAAACCAATGTCCACACCTATGGAAAAAGTTTTATAATTATCTAGATTCCAGGATTCACCGCAGGTAGATGGCACTCACTACAGGAAGCTTGTGAGGAGTCTCATTTACTTGACTTATACCAGGCTAGATCTTTGCTTTGTAGTGAGCTATCTCACCAGATTTATGTAGGAGCTGAAGAAATGTCATTGAATAGCAGTAAAGCATGTGTTAAGATACGTCCAATGTACAGTTGACTTTGGTCTGGAGTATCAGAAGAACACTCAATTCTTCTTACAGGGATATACAGGCTCAGACTATGCAGAATCCATTGATGATAGGAAATCCACTTCAGGGTATGTTTTTCATCTCGGATCCAGACCTTTCTCGTGGATTAGCAATAAGCAAACTGTTGTTGCTCTCTCATCCACTCAGGCTGAATATCGTGCCGCATGAGGAGCTGTGTGCAAAGTGATTTGGTTACGTCGCATTCTTGCAGATATAGGGATTCCTGAGGGGAAACGTCCCATCATTTACTACAACAATCAAGGTGTGTTGAAGCTTGTGAAGAATTTTTTTTTTCATGAATGAACAAAGCATATTGAGATCGAATGTCACTACATTCATGAACATGTCTTGAACTACCAAATTCAACTCCAGTACTGCCCTACTGATTTTTAGGTTTCTGATATTCTCACCAAGCCTCTCGGTAAAGTGAAGTTTGATTTTTTAGGGGGTACATTTGTAAGAGAAATGTATTAAGGGGGGGAATGTTAGCATTAGTTTAATTCATAATACATTGTTGTTTTTGATGGACATTTATAACTATCATTCCTCCCATAACTATCCTCCTTCCTCCCGCAGCCTTTATATGGCTCTGCTCTTTTGTTTTTTCATACATTGAATGCATTGAATAAATCAAACTCTCTCTGCCATCATATTGGAGGCCTCCCATTTCTAATCTTCATTATTTTTTTAATTTGAGCATTTATGTCTCATTCTCCTTATATATTTTTGTTTAATTTTTTAGAATTAAGTCTTTTTATATTTCTTTTGAATGATTGTTTGAACTAATATTTCACTCTAAGTGGGAATGAGAGGCCTAAAAATATACTTTTTAAGTTGGAAAAAAATTGAAGAACAAAAAAATGAGAAATTTTTCATACTCTCTCAGAATTTATTTTTTAGAGTGAGGGATAATGGAATACCTCCCAATATCCTTCAAAATTATTTTTTAATTTTGATTGAGAATATAAAGGTTTAAAATTTTGGGTAAAATATGATGCATCCGAATCTCCCTCATATTTATAATATTTTCATTTTTTCAAAAATAAAAACAATAAATAAGGAGAATGGGAGGCCTACCATTCTCCCTCCAATTCATAAATCAATTCTAAAATAAAACTACAAGCTTATCATTCTCACTTAGATTTAATGTTTCACATTATGAGATAATATGATGCCTATTTTCCTTTAAAATAAAAATAATAAATAAGGAAAATAAAAGGCCTCCTACTCTCCCTCTTTGTGAAAACAATCTAAAAGAGAATCTAATTTAATACTTCAAATTGAGGGAGAATGAGAAGACTCTCATTGTCACTATTTATTTTTATCAACTTTGAGAGAGAATGAGAAACCACCCATTCTTGTTTAAAGTATAAAAAAAAGAATGAATGTGAGGCCTCCAATTCTCCTTCAAATTAAAAAATATTTTTGAACGATAATGGGAGGCCTCCTATTCTCTTTCAAATTAAAAAATTATACTATGAAGGAGAGTGGAGGCATCCCATAATCTCTCAAAAAAAAAATTAAATTGAAGGACAATGGTAGGCCTTGCATTCATTATTTTAATTTTTATACTTTAAATAGAAATCAGAGGTTTCTAATTCTCTCATTTTTCACATTAAGGGAGAATGAGAAGCCTCCCATTCTTGTTTAAAGTATAAAAATGAAAATAAGGCCTCTCATTCTCCTTCAAATTAAAAAATATATTTTTGAAGGAGATTCGAGGTCTACCATTCTCCTTCATAATTGTTTTCATAATTCGAAGGAGGATGGGAGGCCTCCCATTCTCCTTCAAATTAAAAAACAAATACGAAGGACACTAGAGGCCTCATATTCTCCTTAAATTATTATTTTTAATTTGAAGGAGATTGTGAGGCATCCCATTATCTTTCAAAAAATATTTTTTAACTTAAAGGAGAATGGGAGGCCTCCCATTTATTGTCTTAATTTTTATAATTTAAACAAGAATGAGAGGTTTCTCATTCTCCTTCATAATTGTTTTCATTATTTGACGGATAATATGAGGCCTCTCATTCTCCTTCAAAATATTTTTTTAATTTGATGGAGAGTGGGAGGCCTTCCATTCTCCTTCAAATTTAAAAAATATATATATCAAGGAGAGTGGAGGCATCCCATTCTCCTTCAAAATATTTTTTTAATTTGAAGGAGAATAAGAGGCCTCCCACTCTCCTTCAAATTAAAAAAAAATGATTCTAAAGGAGAGAGGATACTTACCATTGGCCTCCCATTCTCCTTCAAATTAAAAAAATGATTTCTAAAGGAGGGAGGTGATGTGCCATCGTCCTTCAATTTTTATTTAATTTGAAGGACAATGTGAGGCCTCCCATTCTTCTTCAAAATATAAAACATAGTAAATGTGAGATTGGGAGATTGGGAAGCTACACATTATGCTTCAAGGTGAAAAATAATGTTTAAATTATGTTGATGGTTAATGAGAATAAAAATATTGAACTTATTCAAATAAAGTAATACATTTAATATTGTTGTATCAATTCATATTATTATTTTATTTAATCTTATACTGTGAATTTTGAAGTCAAAATATCACTCTTTTATCATTACATAGTTGCATGCATATAACTCTAAACTTAAAGACCCACAATTTCTAAATTCTAAATATTTGTTTCTCGTGCATTGCATTTAAAAATGTGGGGGTTTGGAAATAGTTCATTACAAAATAAAATCAATACATGATTTTTTTGTTTTTAAAAACAGAGAAGAAGAAATAACAAAAATATTTGAAACTAAAAGTCATACCAGAAGATGTAAAAATTTATAGTTATTCTTCATTTCCTTAATCATATTTAATAATGTTTTTTTACATTATAGGTAAGTTTAATAATAATAAATTTTTCGAAGATGATTTTTTTTTTTTTTTGAACACAGAAGAGAAGAAATAACAAGAATTTTTGAAACTAGAAGTGATAGTAGAAGAAGAAAATATTTACAGGTATTCTTCTTTTTTAAAACATCTTTAATCGCATTCAAATAAATATGGAAAATGTAGAGAAATGGTACCTGTAAAATGTGTATTATTATAAAATGTAGTTGTTCCTTTTCTGCTAGAAACTAAGATGCATGTAACTTGATATATTCCACTTTGAAGATAATCTTAAATAATTTCCTGTGTAGTTGACCTGAACTTCATATTTGCTGGATCAGCCTTTAGTTTTTTTTCTAAGATCATTTTCAAATCCTGTAGCTGCTACCATGATTATTATTATTTTTTTAATCTTGAGATCACCTTCAAATCATGTAGCCTCTTCCATTGATGAACATTCTATTTTTATTGAGAGAACTTTCAAATCCTGTTGTTGCTTCCATGATTATAACACTACATTGGGAGTTCATCATCTGGTAATCCTGCAAAAACAAAATTCATGAAATGGAATAAATGATTGACTTTTTTTAAAACCCTTTTTGCAGTGTTTTAGATGCTTTGCATGGATTTTTCAATTTCAAAATAGGAGAGATGAAATTGAAAATGAGAATAGGTCGGATGAATTTGAAAATGAGAATAGATGGGATGAATTTGAAAATGAGAATAGGTGGGATAACTATTTTTAATAGATAATCACTTTTTGACTCCAGTAAAAATTTGAAAATAAAAACATGTTGTGGTTGAAAATTTATAATAGAAAACTCTTTAAAATTCAAAATGAGGTGAGACAAATTTGAAAATGAAAATAGGTGGGATATCTATTTTTTAGAAAATAATTACATTTTTACCTCATTATGATTTTTAAAATAAAAATAGGTGGGATAGTTATTATTCAATACACATTTATGTATTTACTTGTGAATACAAAAAATGATTTAAATTTGACAATATTAATTGAAATTTAAAATGATGGGAATTGAATTTGAAGGTTAAAATTAAAAAATTGATACATAAATTAAAATAGTGGAAATAAATTAAATATAGCTAGACACCATTTTAATGAAAATAAAAATAAATATGATGAAATAACAATTAAAAATAGGTTGATATAAAAATTTAAATAGGTCAAAAATAATAATTATAAGAAGTAGAATGAATAATTCTAAAATAATAATAAAGACAAATTATTTTTTGTGTGATTAAGTGAGGTGTTACAAATACTTGAGTTTAAGTGGTTCATTCTAAATATTTTTAGTGAATATTATTTAATGTATAGTCATTTAGGTATATTTTTAAATTTAACATGCTATATTACAATTTTAATATTTTTTTCAATAATGTTAAATTAATATATTATTATTAAAATGTTAAATTACCTTGAAACTAACTAGCTAGAAATTATAAAATAAATATCTAAACTAACTAGAAATGTTAAATTAATGTAATAATTTAACAATGTTTAATCAATAGAACTTTATTGATATTGAAACTAAATTAAATATTAGATTATTATAATATTAGAATATTATGTTTTTTGATAGGTGAATATTGATAAGTTAAATATTAGAATATTCATTATTATTTTTAATTAGTATTCTAAAAACAACATAATTATGAGGGAGAATAACTGACCTCACTTTCTCCATGTAAGTAATGTTTTAAAATTTAAGGAGAATTAGAGAACTTACATTATAAATTAACATTATTTTACTTTGATTGAGAGTGTGAGACATTATATATTCCTTTGAACTTGAGGATGAATGGGAGGACTCCCATTCTCCATGAAATTAATGTTTTTGACTGATAATCGTAGGTTGTTGTGTAACGACCCAAAAATTCACACACGCTAATATTATATTTTGCCCCATATTGTAAACAAATAAACCATATAAAAAACACAGAATTCAATTAATTCGGGACATCAAATACATAAAGGAAGATTACATATATATATTTTTATCTCCATGATTCTAGGAGTCAACACTCATCCCACATATCTCTCCTAATCCCCACAATATCTCACTCAAACTCTCAATCCCATTATTCTCTCACAACAAACCTTATCTAGTTACAACTATTTACATGAGTTAGCAACTCATAAATAGTTGTATTACATTACACTATATTATTCATTTCCACACTCATAATAATGTTCACAATATCTAATATTATTCCTAACATTCACTCCCCTATTGTTAACATTATTATTTCCACACATACACTCCCCTAATGTGAACAATGTAGAAAAGAATAGTTACACTTTCTCTGCAGCTTGCACACCCCTGTTTTCACATGATCTTGTTACACATATGGACCTCAGTCCAAGGTAAGAACCCCTGTTCATGAAACTCTGTTCATCCCCTTCAAGTATCATGATGCTAACTTTGTACATGTGTTTTCTTCTTTCTATTACAACATTACATCACGGAGGTTTATAAAAGGAAATCACAAATTGAACAAGAATTTCCTTCTATTCTTATTAGAAAACACACAACTGAAATAAATTGGTCACCAAATAAGTACCGTGGCCTCATCGATGGTGCCTGATGAGAGGTCACTGATCAACCTCCTTCCTTCGTTGCCTCCGGCCTCCATCTGAAAGTTATCTAAAGAAGGAAGTCTTCAAAATCATAACCACTGAAATCACCCTCTGGTTCTTCCTTATCATCGTCTTCTTCTTCATCGGCAATCATGGCATTTTCAATTTTTCCATCAAGTAAATCTCTTGCTCTTTTCATGCATTTTATGGAAAGGTGTCTAGATTGTTGGCAATAGTAGCGAGTGATATGTTTCTTTGTATCTTTAGAATTAGATCCTTTCTTGAATCTTCCTTTATCATATGACCTATTTTTACAAAAAATTGTTGTTTCTTTTAAAATAATATTCTTATTTGTTCTATTTTCTTCCTCCATGAGAGATGAAATCAAATCTTCTAAACTAGGATTTACTTTACTCACTAGGTGGCATACTATTTAACAATACGACTTTTGCATCATCATCTCCCACATCCATTTATATTTATCAAAATTAATTGAGTTCACACTTGCCATGTGTGAAAGTCTTTCTTGACTTGCTTGACACATAACATGACACAACATGCCGCCACCCAGGTTACAACTAACTCTGTGAACACTTCGATATAAGGATGACCATAAAGGCAACACGGAAACGTTCACACCCAACAAGGATAATTCACTTTTCTTTTTAACAAGACAACATAGAAACCACCACATAACACACTTACAGTTAGAGAAAACCACAGTGAGATATTATTGAGGATTATTTATTTTAATAAAACATCCTTCAATACTTAACTTACGTTTTCCAGGACTCTGGATATGATTCGTACAATTCCTCTTACAACGCTAAGTTTCTTACTTTTACACTGAAGAGAATTTTGCTTTAAGTCTTCTCTATTATGACATTTATTTGTTTAATTCGTTTATTTAGTAAAAGAGGTAAATTAATTCCACAAGGCCATCTATTTACTCTTTCGCTACTAGAACTCGTTCATACCCTTATAATAACATGGGTTCACGTTCAACACACTTAAGAGAAAAAAAATACAAAGCACCTTGGAAAAAGTTAGAGGAAGAAGGTTGAGTTGAATTCATCTTTAAGACCTCATTAGTTATTACCAGAATTTAATTGAAGCTTGAGAATTTATCCAGAATTATTAAATATTTTACTTAGGCTTCACTGAATAAGTTTTACAAAAGAAAACAATTTACCTCCCAAATGGCTGAGAGATAGATTGTGTGCTTTCTAAATTGTTTTCTCCTACTTATTAAATCTTATTATCTTCCAGAACTAACCATTGATTTCCCTTAAGCTCGTTTAAGAATTCAACATATAAGGATAATGTTCGCTAGCCTAGCTAGGGTTAACAAGTGATATAATTTTACTTTACAAGGATAGTTTCATCTTTGGTTACTTATGGAATTACTTGTTCTCAAGTAGGTCACCTCTAAATTAATTTATTTGAATATAAATTTTAGTTTAACTTCTATAAGGGTTAACCAACCCATTTTATTTTACTTACAACACATTATTACTAAGTCTAAGAAATATTTAACTCAACATTTATTCTCAAGGGAAAAGTTTAACAATACTCATTTACAAAAATGAAGCACTTGGTTACATCGATTCTTAGAATATTGATAATCCATTAAGGTCACTCAACAAGCGGTAAACCAATTTTCTTATATTTTCAATGATAGTCAAACGATCCAAGGTTTCCAAAGTTAAGATGACAAAGTCCACAATACATTATACTAAGACACTGACCCTCTTCTCAACAAAGCGGACCCTCTTCTAAAGTTTCCACTGGACCTTATCAATAGTTGAACAACATAAAAAGGATTCGTGCAAAAGAACTTCTCAACTGAGGTTGATGCAAAAATCTACAAGTCTATCCCTCATCTACTCGCATAAGCCATCTGCAACAAATTTTCCACAAGAGTCAGTTCATGAGAACTGAGCAAGATAAGGCTACACAAAGCCACAATAACTATTATCTAACAATACCATGAAAGGAAACACTTTATTACAAGAATTGGGTCAATTCTCTAAACACTAACAACACCTCAAGTTATAATAAAGTCTCTACCATGCCAATCAAAGAAGAAATACCTTGTACTTCAGTTATGAACAAAAGCAATGAAAGTATAACAATCATACGAGAATGGCCCTTGGCCCTATAAGAAGAAATAAACAATCTAGAAGAAACAAGATTCCCATCAAATAATTAAATAATTACAAGATTGAAGTTTGATATACATACCAACCATCTAAAATTATCAAAAGGTACCAAAGCATAGGCTTTAATATTATATTTCTAAAAAGACAAGAGTTGACCATCCCAACAAAGAGGAACACATGGTTTCAAACATTAACATGAAAAGCCAAGCATACTAGAATTTCAAACCTGTAATCACATAGAGTATATGACTGAAATTAAATACACGGACACGACACAACATAAGTTTCGAGGCGAAGGCAAAGTATACTAGTCTTGACCATTAACTCCAAGAGATTCCCCTATCATTTAAGAAGGGCCAATGCCTTAAAGGCTAGTAACAACACGCAAGAGAAGAAGGGAATTCTATCAAACAAGAGTATACAAAACATCATCCAAATTTTTATATCACTAAGGATTTACAAACCTCCACAGTAATTCTAAAGTTCGGTTAATTTAAAAGAAATTACCTCTTTTCCAAAACAACAATATTTTAAGTCAACCCTTGATAACGTCATCAACCATTCAAACATAGGTACACACATAAACTACTAAGTGTCATTATCAAAAAACACCTTCTGCTATAAATCCATAATACTATCGATTACAAGAAAATTTTCCCCAAGGTCAATAACGTTCAAGACAATTTTCATCACAAAACATTAAGGAACATATGTGCATAGAAACTGTCCAATCTTAATTAACAACACAATCATTATAAAAGGGAGGAAAACACAAGTTAGAAAACTAGATTATGCCACCAACAATCTTCTGAGAGGCAATAGACCAAAACAATTCTAGTATTAGCGGGGTATTGGAATGTATAACTGTAACCTCGAACTTAGGAGATCCAAAAACTAATTACGGTTCAAGTTGAAGGGGATAGTCAAAGTACTTCCTGAGAAAGGCTTTAAAAACCTAGGAACAAGACTGAAGCTACACAGGAGTCTAAACACGTGAGGTTTGAAATTTGTGTTGCACACAAACTTATTCATTCTAAAAGTTTTAATACCGAATCTCTAACTCGGCTAGCCCAAGCATTGATCACTCTAATCCTACAACCTCTTCTTTCTCGATGCCAAAAAGGGTTATCAAAGGGGCTTGAGAGGGAGTTAAACAACATACATCAAAAGATTACTAGCTAGAAAAAGAAAGAAAAACTTGGGTGATAGGAAGGAGCTTCATAGTTATCGTAAGCTTACTTTAACGACTACTAATTACTAGTTGGAACAACATAATAAACTTAAAACTCTATCGTAGAGAATATATATATATATATATATATAGAAAATAAAATGAAGTTCGATCACTTCTAGAAAGAAAAAAAACATAACACCTAGAGGAAACAAACACATGCATACTTTCCACTAACATACTGGCAAAGATAACAGCTAAAACAAGGAGAAAGCAAGCAGAAAGGAGAGACCTCCCGACAAGGCATCCAAAAGACAACCAATTCAAGGAAATAGTGGTTTGATTTCATGATAAATTAAATATAGCAACATTAGAAAAGTGTAGAAATATCTTTCCTACTCTTAAAATCCATTTCCCATGGCCACGCACTGGCAGACCTCCTTCTCCTAGCAGTCCACACGGCCCACACTTTCTTCATTAGCATTCTCATCAAGCCCATGAACAACTAAAACATGCGTTGGTCCAGATTCTGATCCTTCCTTTCCACTTGGTGTTGGATTAGAAACAACTACATCAGTAATAGGAGCATCTTCAGTATGTCCCTTATAGCACTGAAAACATGACATACGATGAGAAAAGATGACACAACCATGACAGCACACATCCAGTCATCTACAACACCAATGCCTTTAGGTGCTTTGTTGAGTCAACCCCTTTTTTTGTTGTGTTTTCATTCCCTGATTGAGGTGCTCCTAAGCCTCCAGTTGGCTCACTACTATACACAAAGAAGAGGCATCGCAAGACAGCAACCAATCCAACAACTCCAACCCCTCCTAGCATGTTGCGAGCTACTTCAATTGAAGGAAAATCAATGAAAGCAAAAAAATATAATATGCCCGATTTCCTCTCCTTAATGACATGGACATGGTGCAGAGGACTCCACTCTGCCATAGCCTTAACCAAATCATTCTCGGTAGCCTTTTGTGACAAACCCTTCACCACGAGTGCAGAAGATGGTGCCACTGGTGTCAAACATGATCAGTTCACCTTTACCATTCATGTAGTTAGTGCTAGAGGAGATTTGACAAGGGTAAGAATGTCCTCTCTAGCAAGGTAACTAGAAACATGTAAAAACAGCAAAAAAAAAATGTCCCAACGAACAAGGAAAGCACACCAGAACTCTTAACGTGGCCAACATCAGGGGAAATAATTGTAGGCTGTAATCACAAGCTAGGGAGAAACAAGGAGGAACATTGATCCCAAAAAAATAAAGTGGACAATGCATTAACAAATTAGTTTCAGTCTACAAAAAACAAAGCACCACTAAAACAATGCTCTAAAATGACACCCCCAAAACCCATGCCAAGCACATTCTTAAATGCGGGTCAAGCATTTTAACCACTGAAGTGGAACTAGAAGAAAGTTTAAAATAACCATGCCAAGCAAATTGATTATAGAACAGGAAACAGAGAAAGCTTTAACCACTCAGACTCCATGAAAATCATTTCCTTCCCCCAATGCATGGGCTAAAACCAAGGCATGAATAAAATATTGAAGGCAACAGGTCAGATTTAATTAGAAGACAACTAAAATGGAAAAGCAAGGACAAAAAGGTGGCCACCTCCCAACTTGAATTAAGACCAAGCAAGGGTCAACACGTCTTCTCCTTACACAAAAAAATTAATGGAAATTCAGGTTCCCATCCTCCAACGCACTTCCACAACTGACCACAATTAAATAAAACTAAAGTTTGCAGCTCGCAAGGAAGAAAAGATGGTGGGGGGATTTGCGTGGTGCCTCCATACCAACAGAGTCTAAAAAAAATACACATTTCCATGAAATGGTGGGATGCCAACAAAAGTTTCCAACATGGATGAAAGCATCCAAAATTCTCATTAATTTAGATAGATATATATAATACAAGAGGATACTTGGTTGGCTCAGGTGGTAGCAATATTATTTCACCTTTAAAACGACAAATAAAATGAGTACGCAAGCAAGCCTGGTCAACCAAGGAGGAACTAGATATGAGTTTCGAAAATGAATGTAAGACAAGGACCAAACACAACGTCGCAACAGGATACCCTCCTCTTGCAAAAATTGAGGCTAGATCCATGAAGCGACCAATCCAAACAATAAAATCTCTTATCGATAATTGACAGTAAATTTGATAACAAATCGATGATCAGATGATGAAGTTATCATCGATCGATAATGAAAATAATATTATATTACTATTTTTATTATATTTTATTACAACTTAATAATACTTATTAATCATATTAACAAGGACCAACATACAAGCTTGACCAAAATAATAATAAGCAAAATAAATAATCGAAAATTCAAAATAATAATTATAATTATGTAGATGTTCCCTCTAGCTGGTCACACCCTAACAACATCAAGTCATCCTTCAAGCCACCTATCGAATTCGAGAATGAGATTTTCCTTAACAGGGTAGTCAAAAATGGCGAAGCCAACAAAATATCAATAGAAGCACAACAACATTAAATGCTTAGCAACATGGTCATTGAAGAAGAAAAATAAGAACGATGAATGGGGCATTACAGTGAATCCCCTTAAGAAAGCATCATTCTCCTCCCCTTAAGAAAGCATAGTCCATCGATGTTGACAAAACACAGAGGAAAAGAAATGGTAAGCAACAAAGAACATGATAATGGGGAAAAAGTGCACTCTATGGTTAAAATTTCAGTTGATTAAAGCACAGCCACGAGGTGGCCTTAGGAACATTTGGCAGAAATTTTAACTTTCAAGGTTCTGTGAAGATTGGCAGTTCTCTCTTATTCATTATTTCATTAATCTCTTTCCATTAACATTATTCTTAATTCAAGTCCTTTAGAATTTCATTGTTGTAGAATTTTAGTTTATTCATTCTTGTGGATGCCCAATCATGAACTACAGTCACAACACCCTACCAGGGTCATACATTACACAAACGATTCACAAGCATAGCACTCATTACACATCTATGACCGACATATAATTCTTGAGAAAAAGAGGTACTGCAACAACCAAACATTTCCTCGATTCCACATATGAAGATTTTACATGACTCAGAACATAGCTACATGCACATAGGGTCAACAAGGGCATCAATGCCATACCCTTGACATCAAAAAACATGTCCAACTTACATGGGTAACACATACATCATAAGGCCACCACCAAAACACCATAATAACTCAACATATATCCTGAAACATCAATCATACACAAAAATATCTTATGCCTCCCTCAAGGATAAATAATCATAATGCCAGAACTAGGTTGGGTCACTCAACCATATGCCTCCATCAAGAATCTCTTATGGTCACTCAAACTATTATAACCTCCCTTAAGTCTCTTTGCCTCCTTTCAAGGAGGTCGGGTCACCCTATGGCCCAAGACACATAGAGTTCGAACACTCCTAACCCAAGTGACATAATAAATCATGGTTCAAGAACCTGCTAGTTATCTGTAACTCCTTGGGGTGTACCCCATACAATGAAGTGGGTCCATAGGTCCAACCATTCCATGGTGCATCCCATGACCCTATTCCACACATCACGACAATAGAACTAGGATAACAATCTGATCCAAATGCCAAGTGGAAAAGTACAAGCCTTGGGCAAGGCAGTAAAATCCTAAAATTTAAAACAAAATCAAACCAAAGAAAAATAAATGACCAAATAGCCAAAGTTAGTGTCAAAATCTGCATGTTAGTGCCACAAACCAAGGAAATGCCCAAAACTGTAAAGCATGACAATCAAGAAAATTGTTGGTCCTTGCAAAATAAAGTAAAAAGTTCAATTTACGAATAAAATACGTATTATACTACTATCACATTACGATAACTATGTGGCCTTATCTGCCACCAAGGGGTACTCATCGAGTCGCTAGCACTCAGAACATCGAGCCTCAACTCGTAAAAATAAATATCAATAATACAACTGTCTAATCATCCTGCCACCACTTCGACAAGGATAAACATAGTCATAGTTACACTAAGGTTATATCCATAAAAAAACCACATAAAGAGAGAGAGAGAAGAGCATAGGCCACCATCTACGGAGCCTAAGGTTGGCTCTAGTGATTGGTCAACCGTACACCTTTCCTCACTCTAGACATACACTTTTACCGATTTCCTTTTTAGGGTCGGTCTAGTGTAAGGTTCACAACATAACATGTAACTACATCACTAACACAATGGTGGTTCACACATTTACCATAACATCTTACATATGGTACATATACAGGGTATATCACAATCATACATTCACTGGGTGCAATACATCACATTACCACATTCTGCACCCAAAGTGCAATCACTATACACTAGGGTTCATATGCTCACCATATGCCCCTAAATCACAACATGAATCATCACATATTACATGAATTATACATATGATGAACACAATAAGTAACATCACAACATAACATTAATTACAATATAACAAGGTGATACACACATTTCTTCAAAACATGGTGAAAACATCATGATACAACTCATTCACTTTACATCAATTTTGTCATACAATACATCGATACACCTACATATCACAATATGCCACAATGCTCCAACACTCTATCAATCCACAATAACATTATTTTCACACATCACAAGGCAATACATTCACATGTGAAATCTTCATTGAATCCACAACAAGGAGAGAGAATACTCTCATCCCAAGCACATCAACATGATAACAAATACGCACTAAGTGACATACACAACATGTGCATTCACAATATCACAATTACGACATAGTTCACATCATGCTTAAATCACATTACTCTTCCAATATACCACCATCATGCAACACCATCACCATCATGCAACACCATCCTGTAAAATCATCACAACTCCAATCCATGGCCCAGAGGTTCGAGAGCATGAACCTATGCTCTGATACCAAGTGTAATGACCCAAAAATTCACACACACTAAACAACACAGTAAAATACAGGATAATTTTTTTTTTACTTGCTTGACACATAACATGACACAACATGTCACCACCAAGGTTACAACTAACTCTGTGAACAACTCGATACAAGGATGACCACAAAGGTAACATGGAAATGTTCACACCCATCAAGGATAATTCACTTTTCTTTTTGACAAGACAACATAGGAAACCACCACATAACACACTTACAGTTAGGGCAAGCCACAGTGAGAAATTATTGAAGGTTATTTATTTTAATAAAACATCCTTCAATCCTTAACTTACGTTTTCTAGGACTCTGGATATGATTCGTACAATTCCTCTTACAACGCTAAGTTTCTTACTTTTACACTGAAGAGAATTTTGCTTTAAGTCTTCTCTATTATGACATTTATTTGTTTAATTCATTTATTTAGTAAAAGGGGTAATTTAATTCCACAAGGCCATCTATTCACACTTACGCTACTAGAACTCATTCATACCCTTATAACAACATGGGTTCACGTTCAACACACTTAAGAGAAGAAATACAAAGCACCTTGGAAAAAGTTAGAGGAAGAAGGTCGAGTTGAATTCATCTTTAAGACCTCATTAGTTATTACCAGGATTTAATTGAAGCTTGAGAATTTATCCAGAATTATTAAAGATTTTACTTAGGCTTCACTGAATAAGTTTTACAAAAGAAAACAATTTACCTTCCAAATGGCTGAGAGATAGATTGTGTGGTTTCTAAATTATTTTCTCCTACTTATTAAATCTTATTATCTTCCAAAACTAACCATTGATTTCCCTTAAGCTCGTTTAAGAATTCACCATATAAGGATAATGTTCGCTAGCCTAGCTAGGGTTAGCAAGTTATATAATTTTACTTTACAAGGATAGTTTCATCTTTGATTACTTATGGAATTACTTGTTCTCAAGTAGGTCACCTCTACATTAATTTATTTGAATACAAATTTTAGTTTAACTTCTATAAGGATTAACCAACCCATTTTATTTTACTTATAACACATTATTACTAAGTCTTAGAAATATTTAACTCAACATTTATTCTCAAGGGAAAAGTTTAACAATACTCATTTATGAAAACAAAACAAGGTTACATCAATTCTTTAGCATGATACACAATCCAAAGGACATCACTCTAAGGAACCATGAATAAACAAGAGAGTTCTAATATTTTCAATGAAATCAAATGATCCAAGGTTTCCAAAGTTAAGATGACTAACAAAGCAATCACAATACATTATACTAAGACACTGACCCTCTTCTAAAGTTTCCACTGGACCTTATGGACCTTATCAATAGTTGAACAACATAAAAAGGATTCGATGCAAAAGAACTTCTCAACTGAGGTTGATGCAAAAATCTACAAGTCTATCCCTCATCTACTCGCATAAGCCATTTGCAACAAATTTTCCACAAGAGTCAGTTCACGAGAACTGAGCAAGATAAGGCTACACAAAGCCACAATAACTATTATCTAACAATACCATGAAAGGAAACACTTTATTACAAGAATTGGGTCAATTCTCTAAACACTAACAACACCTCAAGTTATAATAAAGTCTCTACCATTCCAATCAAAGAAGAAATACCTTGTACTTCAGTTATGAACAAAAGCAATGAAAGTATAACAATCGTACGAGAAGGGTCCTTGGCCCTATAAGAAGAAATAAACAATCTAGAAGAAAATGGGATTCCCATCAAATAATTAAATAATTACAAGATTGAAGTTTGATATACATTCCATCCATCTAAAATTATCAAAAGATACCAAAAGCATAGGCTTTAATATTATATTTCTAAAAGACAAGAGTTGATCAGCCCAACAAGGAGGAACCACAGGGTGTTCAAAGATTAACATGAAAAGCCAAGCATATTAAATTTTCAACCCTGTAATCACATAGAGTATATGACTGAAATTAAATACACGGACATGACACAACATAAGTTTCGAAGTGAAGGAAAATTATACTAGTCTTGACCATTAACTCCCAGAGATTCCCCAATCATTCAAGAAGGGCCAATGCCCTTATGGGCTAGTAACAACACGAGAGAAGAAGGAAGTTCCATCAAACAAGAGTATGCAAAACGTCATCCAAAATTTTATATCACTAAGGATTTACAAACCTCCACAATAATTCTATAGTTCGGTTAGTTTAAAAGAAATTACCTCTTTTCCAAAACAACAATATTTTAAGGAAACCCTTGAAAACATAACCAACTATTCAAACATAGGTACAAACATAAATAACTAAGTGTCGTTAACAAAACAAAACCTTCTGCTATAAATCCATAAGACTATCGATTGCAAGATTAGTTTTCCCCAAGGTTAATAACGTTCAAGGCAATTTCCATCACAAAACATTAAGGTAATTATGTGCATAGAAACCTACCAATCTTAATTAATAGCATTAACATTATAAAAGAGAAAGAGAACAAGTTAGGAAAATAGAAAATGCCATCAACAATCTTTCTGAGAGGGAAAAATACCAAAACAATTCTAGTATTAGCGGGGTACTGGATTTGCACAATTGAAACCTCAAACTTAGCTGATCCGAAACACTAGTTACGGTTCAAGTTGATGGGGATGGTCAAGGTACTTCCTGAGGATGGCTTTAAAATCCTAGGAACAAGACTGATGATAACACAGGAGTCTAAACACGTGAGGTATGAAACACGTTGCACACAAACTTATTCATTCTAAAAAATTTAATACCGAATCTCCAACCCGGCTAGCCCAAGCATTGATCACTCCAACCCTACAACCTTTCTTTCTCGATGTCAAAAGGGTTATCAAAGGGGCTTGAGAGAGAGTTAATAGCATACAACAAAATACAAGGAAACACAAACTTGGGTGATAGGATGGAGCTTCGTAGTTATCGCAAGATTACTTTGATGACAAAGAAATACTAGCTGGAACAACATAATAAACTTGAAACTCAATCGTAGAGAAGAATATATATATATATAAACAAAAAGATGAAGGTCGATCACTCGAGCAAGAAAAACATAACACCCAGAGGAGAGGAACACACATGCATGCTTTCCACTAACATACTGACAACAATAAAAGCTAAAACAAGAAGAAAACTAGCATAAAGAAGAGATCTCTCAACTAGGCATCCAAAAGAAAACCAATTCAAGGAAATGGTGGTTTGATTTCATGATAATTTAAATTTAGCAACAGGAGAAAAGTGTAGAAATATCTTGCCTACTCTTAGAAAGCCATTTCCCACGGCCATGCACTGGCAGACCTCCTTCTCCTAGCAGTCCACATGGCCCACACTTTCATTCATTAGTGTTCTATCAAGCCCATAAAATAACTAAAACATGCATTGGTCTAGATTCTGATATTTCCTTTCCACTTGGTGTTGGATTAGAAACAGCTACATCAGTAATAGGAGCATCTTCAGTACATCCCTTAAGCACTGAAAACATGACATAGGATGAGCAAAGATGACACAACCACAACAACAACATGGGTTCAGTCATTTACAGCACCAATGCCTTTAGGTGCTTCGTTGAGTCAACCCATTTGTTTTTGTTGTGTTTTCATTCCCTAATTGAGGTGCTCATAAGCCTTCGGTTGGCTCACTGCTATACACAAAGAAGAGGTGTCACAAAAAAACAACCAATCCAACATCTCCAACCCCTTAAAGCATGTTCCTCAGGAGCTGCTTCAATTGAAAGGAAAATCAATGAAAGAAAATGACATATAATATGCTTGAGTTCCTCTCCTTAATGACACAGACATGGCACAAGGACTCCACTCTGCCATAGCCTTATGCAAATCATCCTTGGTGTCCATGTGATAGGAATACCCTTCACAAGAGAGCAGCAGATGGTGCCACAAGTGTCAAACATGATCAGTTGGCCTTTACCATTCACACAGCCAGTGCTAGAAGGAGCTTTGACAAGGGTAAGGATGTCCTCCCAGCAAGGTCCACACCAGAAATCATGCAGCAGACAACATGACAAAAGCAGGTTACAGTCAAAACCAAGGCATATACCTTCTACACCACAAAAACTTGAGCATCAAGAGAAATAGGTTAATAATGCTAACAACATGCAAGGGCCCAAGGAGAAACGATCCAAAAAAAACAAGAGGACAAACAATTAACAAATAGTTTCAGTCTGCACAAAAGAAGGAATAAATGAACAAAGGACCCCCCTACAAGCGGCCAGCATCAAGAGCACCATTTGCAGGCTATTTTAACCATGAGCCAGGGAGGAAAAAGGAAACAAGTGATTAAAAAAACAAAAGTGGTCAGTGCATTAAAAAATGTGTTTCCTTGCAATAACAAGGCACCAATAAAATACAAAAAAAGAGCAATACACTTAAAGGGCCAAGGTCGGAGAATCAAACCCAACCACGCTGAAAGGGAAGAGGCAAAGGATAGAATTTAAAAAACAATTAATGGTATAACCATCCCAATGAATGATGTCTAAGCACCAAGAAAGGAAAAAGAAACACTTGAACCACTACAAAAAAGATTTCCAAGCCTTGGAAAATGCAGGAAAATAACATTCTCCCCACTAGCTCTCAGTCCAAACATGCCAATAAATGGCAATAAGGAGAAAGATGGAATGGAGGGTAGGCGTCCCCACCCAAGTCACCTCAAATACCAACTTTCCAGAAATAAAATGATGCCAACAAAAATAAAAAAAGCATACACAAAACAATTGGGAAAAATCATAAAGTGGACCACAAGGTGTGGGTGGAAGCAAAATCAAATTTTCCTTTAAAAAATTTTTACACAAGCAATTTACAAGGCATGCAACCAAGGGCCTTAGGAACTGGCCAAGGAGTTTAATAAACATGAACCTTAAACAAGAACAATGACCTTAAACCATGGTGCCACCACAACAGGAGACCCTCTTCTTGCGTGAATCCGAGGCTCGATCTGCAAAGTGACCAATCTAAACAATAAAATCGCTTATCGATAATTAACAATAAAGTTGATAACAAATCGACGATCAGATAATGAAGTTATCGTCGATCGATAATTAAAATAATAATATTATTACAATTTTTATTACTATTATTATTACAACTTAATAATACTTATTAATCATATTAACAAGGACCAACATACAAGCTTGACCAAAACAATAATAGCAAGAATCGACAATTCAAAAAAAAAATTATTATTATTTAGATGTTCCCTCTAGCTGGTCACGCCCTAACAACATCAAGTCATCATTCAAACCACCTATCGAATTCAAGAATGAGATTTTTCCTTAGCAGGGTAATCGAAAAGGTGAAGCCAACAAAGATCAGCAAGAGCACAACAACGTTAAATGCTTAGCAACACGGTCGTCAAAGAAGAAAAAGAAGAATGATGAACAAGGCATTACATTCTCCTCCCCTTAAGAAAGCATCGTCCTCGATGTGACATAACATAGACGAAAATAAATGGTATGTAACAAAGAACAAATATGGGAAAAGGTACGCTCTAAGGTTAAGATTTCAGATGCAAAAGCACGGCCATGGGGTGGCCTTAGGAACATTTGGCAGAAATTTTAACTTTCAAGGTTCTGTGAAGATTGGCAGTTCCCTCTTATTCATTATTTCATTAATCTCTTTCCATTAACATTATTCTTAATTCAAGTTCTTTAGAATTTCATTGTTGTAGAATTTTAGTTTATTCATTCTTGTGGGTGCCCAACATGAACTACTATCACAATGCCCTACCAGGGTCATACACAACACTAATGATTCACAAGCATACTAGTACAACATACTTCATGATGGTACCACACCACAAGAGATTAGTCAATTTACAGAAAGGAACATGCACGGTCCAAACATAACATAGTACACATCACACATCTATGACTTAGATACATAGCTACATACACATAGTCAACAAGGGAATCAATGCAACAACCACAACATCACAAAACATTCCACATATGAATGATTTTACATGACTCATAAAACCACTACATGTACATAGGGTCAATAACATCAATGCCATATCCACAACATCAATCATAAACATATCCAATCTGACATGAGTAACACATATATCATAAGACCATCCCAAAACATCTTATGCATCCCTCAAATTCATTATGCCTCATACACACAAATCTCTTATGCCTCCCTCAAACTCTCCCTACTTGCCTCCCTCAAGTCTCTTATGCCTCCCTCAAGGAGGTCGGTTGTCCCCATGGCCCAAGACACATAGAGTTCGAACACTCCTAACCCAAGTGACATAATAACACATGGTTCAACAACCCACTAGTTATCTGTAACTCCTTGGGGTGTACCCCCATACAATGAAGCGGGTCCATAGGTCCAACCATTCCATGGTGCATCCCATGAACCTATTCCACACATCACGATAATAGAACCAACATAACAATCTGATCCAAATGCCAAGTGGCAAAGTACAAGCCTTGGGCAAGGCGGTAAAATCTTAAAATTTAAAATAAAATCAAAAACCAAGAAAAATAAATGGCCAAATAGCCATAGTTAGTGTCAAAATCCACATGTTAGTGCCACAAACCAAGGAAATGCCCAAAACTGTAAAGCATGACAATCAAGAAAATTGCTGGTCCTTGAAAAATAAAGTAAAAAGTTCATTTTACGAATAAAATACAATTATAATAATATCACATTACGATAACTATGTGGCCTTATCTAGCCACCAAGGGGTACTCAATGAGTTGCTAGCACTCAGAACATCGAGCCTCAGCTCATAAAAATACATATCAATAATACAACTATCTAATCATCCCGCCACCACTTCGACAAGGTTAAACATAGTCATATTTGCACTAAGGTTGTATCCATAAAACAACCACATAAAGAGAGAGAGAGAGAGAGGAGCATAGGCCACCATCTATGGAGCCTAAGGTTGGCTCTAGTGATTGGTCAACCGTACACCTTTCCTCACTCTAGACAGACACTTTTACAGATTTCCTTTTTAGGGTCGGTTAGTGCAAGGTTCACAACATAATATGTAACTACATCACTAACACAATGGTGGTACACACATATTTACCATAACGTCTTACGTATGGTACATATACAGGGTAGATCACAATCATACATTCACTAGGTGCAATACATCACTTTACCACATTCTGCACCCAAAGTGCAATCACTATACAATAGGGTTCATATGCTCACCATATGCCCCTAAATCACAACATGAATCATTACATATTACACAAATCATACATATGATGAACATAGTAACATCACAACATAACATTAATTGCTACATAATAAGGTGATACACACATTTCTTCAAAACATGGTAAAAACATCATGATACAACTCATTTCACTTTACATCAATCTAGTCATACAACACATCGACACACCTACATATCACAATATGCCACAATGCTCCAACACTCCATCATCCACATTAGAATTATTTTCACACATCACAAGCAGTAATTCACACGTGAACTCTTCATAGAATCCACAAGAAGGAGAGAGAATACTCCCATCCCCAACACATCAACATGATAACAAATATGCACTAAGTGACATACACATCATGTGCGTTCACAATATCACAATTACGACATAGATCACATCACTCTTAAAACACATTACTCTTCCAATATCAACATCAATCATGCAACACCATCATCATCATGCAACACCATCATGTAACACCATCACAACTCCAATCTGGCCCAGAGGTTTGAGAGCATGAACCTCCGCTCTGATACCAAGTGTAACGACCCAAAAATTCACACACGCTAAACAACACAGTAAAAATACAGGATAACTTTTTTTTTGACTTGCTTGACACATAACACGACACAACATGTCACCACCAAGGTTACAAATAACTCTGTGAACAACTCGATACAAGGATGACCACAAAGGTAACACAGAAACGTTCACACCCATCAAGGATAATTCACTTTTATTTTTGACAAGACAACATAGGAAACCACCACATAACACACTTACAGTTAGGGCAAGCCACAGTGAGAAATTATTGAAGGTTATTTATTTTAATAAAACATCCTTCAATCCTTAACTTACGTTTTCTAGGACTTAGGATATGATTCATACAATTCCTCTTACAACACTAAGTTTCTTTGTTTTACTCTGAAGCGAATTTTGCTTTAAGTCTTCTCTATTATGACCTTTATTTGTTTAATTCATTTATTTAGTAAAAAGGGGGTAATTTAATTCCATAAGGCCATCTATTCACACTTACACTACTAGAACTCGTTCATACCCTTATGACAACATGGGTTCACATTCAACACACTTAAGAGAAGAAATACAAAGCACCTTGGAAAAAGTTAGAGGAAGAAGGTCGAGTTGAATTCATCTTTAAGACCTCATTAGTTATTACCAGGATTTAATTGAAGCTTGAGAATTTATCCAGAATTATTAAATATTTTACTTAGGCTTCACTGAATGAGTTTTACAAAAGAAAACAATTTACCTTCCAAATGGCTGAGAGATAGATTGCGTGGTTTCTAAATTGTTTTCTCCTACTTATTAAATCTTATTATCTTCAAGAACTAACCATTGATTTCCCTTAAGCTCGTTTAAGAATTCACCATATAAGGATAATGTTCACTAGCCTAGCTAGGGATAACAAGTTATATAATTTTACTTTACAAAGGATAGTTTCATCTTTGATCACTTATGGAATTACCTGCTCTCAATTTGGTCACCTCTACATTAATTTATTTGAATATAAATTTTAGTTTAACTTCTATAAGGATTAACCAACCCATTTTATTTTACTTATAACACATTATTACTAAGTCTTAGAAAGATTTAACTCAACATTTATTCTCAAGGGCAAAGTTTAACAATACTCATTTATGAAAACGAAACAAGGTTACATCGATTCTTTCCAGCACGATACACAATCCAAACAGATATACCAACTCTAAGGAACCATGAATAGGAAACAAGAGACTATTAACATTGGCCAAGAAACACTAAAAGTGGTATTCCTAGAATTTTTTGATAATCCATTAAGGTCATTCTAATAAGGACCTTTAAATCCACTAGTTGAAGTTTAACCATAAAAAGGATTCAAGCAAAAGAACTTCTCAACTAAGGTTGAAGAAAAAATCTATAAGCCTATCCCTCATCTACTCCCATAAGCCATCTGCAACAATTTTCCACAAGAGTCAATTCCTGAGAACTGAGAAAGACAAGGCTACACAAAGCCACAATAGCTATTATCTAACAATACCATGAAAGGAAACACTTTATTACAAGAATTGGGTCAAATATCTCTAAACACTAACAACACCTCAAGTTATAATAAAGTCTCTACCATACAAATCAAACAATAAAGACCTTGTACTTCAGTTATGAACAAAATCAATGAAAGTATAACAATCATACGAGTATTTCTCTTGGCCCTATAAAAAGAATAAACAATCTAGAAGAAAGGGGACTCCCATCAACAATTAAATAATTACAAGATTGAAATTTGATATACATGCCAACCATCTACAATTATCAAAAGATACCAAAAGCATAGACTATAATATTAGATTTCTAAAAAAAACAAGAGTTGATCAGCCCAACAAAGAGGAACCACGGGTTTCAAATATTAACATAAAAAGCCAAGAATATTAGAGTTTCAATCCTGAAATTACATAGAGTATATGACTAAAATTCAATACACGGACACCACACAACATAAGTTTCGAAGCGAAGGGCAAAGTATACCAGTCTTGACCATTAACTCCCAAATATTCCCCAATCATTCAAGAAGGGACAAAACCCTTATAGGATAGTAACAACACACAAGAGTAGAAGGGAGTTCCATCAAACAAGAGTACACAAAATTAGTCTAAATTCTATATCACTAAGGATTTACAAACATCCACAGTAATTCTAAAGTTTGGTTAATTTAAAAGAAATTACCTCTTTTCCAAAACAACAATATTTTAAGGCAACCATTGATAACATAATCGACCATTCAAACATAGGTACAAACTTAAATTACTAAGTTTCGTTAACAAAATAAAACCTTCCGCTATAAATACATAAGACTGTCGATTGCAAGATTAGTTTCTCCCCAAGGTTAATAATGTTCAAGGCAATTTCCATCACAAAAAAATTAAGGCAATTATGTGCATAGAAACCAACCAATATTAATTAATAGCATTAAATTTATAAAAGAGAAAGAACACAAGTTATAAAAATAGAAAATGCCACCCACAATATTTTCGAGAGGGAAAAAGACCAAAACAAATCTAGTATTAGCAAGGTACTGGATTTGCATAATTGAAATCTCGAACTTAGCTGATCCAAAAAACTAGTTACAGTTCAAGCTGATGGGGATGGTCAAGGTACTTCCTGAGGATGGATTTAAAATCCTAGGAAAAAGACTAAAGATAACATAGGAGTCTAAACATGCGAGGTTTAGAAATTGTTTCACACAACTTCCTCATTCTAAATGTTTTAAAACTGAATCTCTAACCCGGCTAGCCCAAGAATCAATCACTATAATCCTACAAACTTTCTTTCCTAATGAAAAAAATGAGGTTATCAAAGGTGATTAAGAGAGAGTTAACAAAATACGACAAAGACAAATAAAAAAAACTCAAGTGATAGGAAGGATCTTCATAGTTATCACAGGATTACTTTAACGACAGTGAAAATACTAGCTGGAACAATCATAATAAACTTGAAACTCAATCGTAGAGAAGAATATATATATATATATATATATATATATATATATATAAACAAAAAGATGAAGGTTGATCACTTCAACAAGAAAAACATAACATCTAAAGGCAATGACACACGCATACTTTCCACTAACATACTGATAACAATAAAAGCTAAAAACAAGAAGAAAACAACAAGGAGAAAACCCAATAAGGCATCCAAAGACAAACCAATTCAAGAAAAAGATTTCAGAAATAGCAACAGTAGAAAAGTGTAGAAATATCTTGCCTACTCCTCTAGACTTCGACGAGGTCATCCAAACACCCCTCTCAACCAGGTGTTGGTTTAGTTTCTGATCCTTACTTTCCACTTGGTGTTGGTTTAGAAATAGCTACATCAGTAATAACAGCATCTTCATTATGTCCCTTATAGAACTAAAAATAGGACATGCAATGAGCAAAGATGACACAACCATAACATCACACATCTAGTCATCTATAGCACCAATGAATTTAGGTGCTTCATTGAGTCGACCCCTTTTTCCTGTGTTTTCATTCCCTTATTGAGGTGCTCGTAAGCCTCCTGTTGGCTTGCTACTATACATAAATAAGACGTGTCACCCAACAACAACCAATCTAACATCTCCAACCCCTCTTAGCATGTTTTGAGCTGTGTCAAGTGAAGAAAAATAATGAAATTAAACACACTATAATATACCTGAGTTCATCTCCTAAATGACACAGACATGGCGTAGGGAAATCCACTCTGCCATAGCCTTATAAAAATCATCCTCAGTAGTATTTTGTGATAAACCCTTCGCAACGAGTGTAGCAGATGGTGCCAAAGCTATCAAACATGAGATCAGTTCACCTTTACCATTCACATAGCCAGTGCTAGAAGAGCTTTGACAAGGTTAAGGATGTCCCAGCCAACAAGGACTGCGCACCAAAACTCTTCAAGCAACCAATCAACATGGCATGAGTAGGTTTCATTCAAAACCAAGGTATATTCACCTTCCCACACCATGAAATACTAAGCATCCGGAGAAGGGACCTGTCAATGCTGCAACTGCACACGCCCAAGGAGAAACTATAAAAATAAGGGAGAAGCAACCATGCAGGAGAAGGAATAAATGAACAAAGGATGCCTAGCAAGCGGCCAACATCAAGAGCACCATTTACACGTTGCAACCACAAGCCAGGGAGGAAAACAAGGAGACAGTGATCCAAAAAAAAGTGTTGCCAGTGCATTTAAAAAAATGTGTTTTAGTCTGCAAAAAGCAAGGAACTAATAAAATACAAAAAAAGAGGAATAGCTTAAGCGGCCAACATTGGAGAATCAAATGCACGCTGAAGTAGGAATCTAAGATTAAAAAAAATTAATGGTATAACCATCCCAATGAATGATGTATGCCACCAGCAAGGAAAAAAAACACTTCAACCACTAGAAAACAAGACTAAAAAAAAAAGAATAAAAAAACATTCTCCCACTGTCTCATGCCAAACATGCCAATGAATGGCCATAAAGAGAAAATATGGGAGGGTAGGCGTACAACTCCAAGTCACCTCACGCACCCACTATCTAGAAAGACACGATGGAGGAAAGGCAAAAGCATACCCCAAACAAGCTTGAAAAAATAATTGTCATAAAGAACAACAGGCATGTTGGTGGAAGGAAAATCAAATTTTCCTTCAATTTAAATGATTAACGACAAGCAAGTTAGCAGGTCCAAACGACCAAGGGATAGGAACTAGGGGTTGGCGTGTTGAACACAAGAACAATGACCAACCATGACGTCACAACAAAAGACCCTCTTCTTTGCGTGATCTGAGGCTCGATCCGCGAAGTGACCAATTGAAACAATAAAATCGCTTATCGATAATTAACAATAAACTTGATAACAAATCGATAATAAAATAATGAAGTTATCGTTGATCGCTAATTAAAATAATAATAGTACTATTTTTTTATTACTATTATTATAACTTAATCATATTAACAAGGACCAACATACAAGCTTGACCAAAATAATAATAAGAAAAAATTGACAATTCCAAAAAATTATTAATATTATGTAGATGTTCCCTCTAGCTGGTCACGCCCTAACAACATCAAATCATCATTCAAACCACCAATTTAATTCAACAATGAGATTATTCCTTAATAGGGTAATTGAAAAGGTGAAGCCAAAAAAGATCAGCAGGAGCATGACAACGTTAAACAATTAGCAACACTATCGTCGAAGAAGAAAAATAAGAACGATGAACGGGGCATTACATGTTGATTCTCATTCAAAGTTCTTATTTTAAGAAAGAATTAATTGCTCTCATTCTATTTTATATTAAAAAAATTGATTGATTTTCACATTCAGGAAGAATGGGAGGCATCCCATTCTTTGTTGTCAATGTTTATTCTATGTAAGATAGGAAATTAGGCTTGTCATTCTCTTTTGATATTCTTGATATTGATGTAAAATCATAGGCCTTCGTTTCTATTTTTATTTTTATTTTTAAAGTGTGAGGTAGGAAGGAAGAGCTCCCATTATCTATCTTTATTTTTTTTTAACGCTGAGGTATAATTGGATTCCTTTAATTCTACATCTTGATTCATATTTTTGTAAGGGAAAAATATAATCAGATTTTAAGAAGAAGAGTTCTTCTAATCCCTTTTAATTTATTTATAATTTTTGGGAGATTGCGAGGCCTCCCATTTTCCCTCTTGTTATTTTATTGTGGGAGAAACATTTTATTTATATTGAGGAAGAAAGGGAGGCCTCTCTTTCTAACTCATAATTATTTTTCAATATGAGTGAGATTGGGAGACCTATCATTATCCCTCTTTATTATTTAATACTTTAAGGTTGCAAAATATTATTATAATAGAATGGTAGGATTCCATTTTTGTGAAAATTTGATTCACCTCTTGATTATAATTTTACATTGAGGGAGAAGTATTTTTTTTCGAAATTGATAAAGAAACATTAAGAGACAAAGGGATACATATCATTGTCCATATCAATTAATTTTAGATATGTTTGGGAATGAGAGACCTTCCATTCTTCCTCTTTCCACATCTCCCTCTTGATTATTTCTAGATATTAGTGAGAAGGGGAGACCTCCCATTCTATCTCTTGATTATTGTTTCTTTCGTATTGAACACAATTATTGGAAAAGAATGGTAAGCAAACATTCCATGAAAATAAATTAATATATTCAGAGAATGGTACGCCACACATAACATGGAGAATTTTTCTAGAATTTCATGGAAATTGGGAGGCGTAAAATTTACTCTTTTTATTGTAATTTTATTTTGAGGGATAAAAATTATTATTTTCTTGTTGAGATAGAAAGGGATGTCTCCCTTTCTACCTCATAATAAATTTTCAATATGAGTTAGAATGGGGGACCTCTCATTCTCCCTCTTTCTTATTTTTTTACTATGACGTTGAAAACTATTATTGGAAGAGAATGGTAAGCCTGTCATTCCATAAACAAAATTGTTTATAATCTTAGGGAGATTGGGAGGCCCAATTTTTCCCTTTTGAATACTATTGTTGGAAGATAATGATAGGAATTTTTCAATATGAGTTAGAATTGGTGACCTCACATTCTCCCTCTTTATTAGATTTTTCCTACATGGTTGAGAATTTTTATTGGAAGATAATATTAAAGACCTTTCATTTCATAAAAAATATTATACAAGAACATGGTAGGCCTTCCATTCCATGAAAATTTGATATTAAATTTTAGAGAGATTGGGATTTCTCTAATTTTTCCTCTTAAATGTAATTTTATTTTTAGGGAGAACGAGAGGCATATGTTTTTACCTAATAATTATTTTTCATTATGTGTAATAATGGGAGACCTCCCATTCTCCATCTTGATCATTTATTGACTCTCAGGTTGACAAATTTTTTTTGAACGAAATGGTAGGCTTCACATTCTAAGAAAAAGTAATTTATATTTTTAGGGAGATTGGGAGGCCTCCCTTTTACCGTCTTTATTGTAATTTTATTTTGAGAGAGAAGGGAGAAGTTATTTTTTACATTATAATATTTGTCAATATTAGTAAGATTTAGAGATATCCGATTCTCCCTCTTGATTGTTTTTGAACTCTTGGAGACTATTATTGTAATTTTACGTGAAATATATTATCATAAAAAAATGGTAGTATTCACATACCATGAAAATTTTATTTAGAAACTTAGGTAGATCAATATGCCTCCCATTTACCCTCTTGATTTTAATTTTACTTCAAGAGAGAAAAACATATTTTATAGTTTGAGGGAGAAGGGGAGGCCTTCTTTTGTACCTCATAATTATTTTTCAATATGAGGGAGATTTTGAGACATACCATTCACCATTTGGAATAGTTTTTACTCAAGTTATATTTTATTATCAAATGAGAAATAACTAATGGTTAGGCCTCCCATTCCATGAAAGATATTCTCAAAAAAAATATTTATAATTTTACATCAAGGGAAAAAATTAAATTTTTCACTTTGAGGAAAAAAGAGAGACCTCCCTTTATAACATTTAATAATTTTTCAATATGATTTAGAATGTGAGACCTTCCATTATCTCTCTCTATTATAGGTTTATTATGATGTTGAAAACTATAATTAGAAGATAATGGTAAGACTCTAATTCTATTTAAAATATTATGTAAGGGAATTGTAGGCCTTCCCTTACATGAAAAAATAGTTTTTATTTTATGTATATTGGGAGTTCTAACTTTTTCCCTCTTTAATATAATTTCATTTCGACAAAGAAAATCAATTCTTTAAAATTTGAGGGAAAAAGAGAAACTATCCCTTTTACCTTACTATTTATCAATATTAAAGAGAATGGGAGACCTTCCATTCTCTCTATTGATATTTTTTAAATCAAAGGTTTAAAACTATTATTAGAAGAGAATTGTAGGCCTCCCATTCTATAAAACATTGAAATATAGTTTTACAGACATTATGAGGCTTTCCATTTATTTTGATTGTAATTTTACTTTGAGGGTGAAAGGGAGAGCTTCCTTCCTTCCTCTTAATTAGTTTTCAATATTAAGGATACTAGGAGACATCTCATTTTCCTTGTTGATTTTTTTAAATATAAAGTTGAAAACTATTATTGGAAGAGAATGGTAGGCCTCTCATTCTATGAAACATTGATTTATAGTTTTAGAGAGATTAGGGGCCTTCAAATTTATTTTGATTGTAATTTTAATTTGAGGGAAAAGAAATTCACTTAAGGAGGAAAGGGAGATCTCCCTTTCTACCTCTTAATTATAATTCAATATGAAGGATAATGGGAGACATCACAGTATACTTTTTGTAATTTTTTATTCTAAGGATGAAAACTATCAATGGTTCAGAATTTTAGGTCTATTTTTCAATGAAGTGTATTATTAGAAGCGAATGGTAGGCCTCATATACCATGAAAAATTGATTTATAATTTTACGGAGATCTGGAGGCCTCACAATTACCCTCTTGATTGTAATTTTAATTTTTCGGGAAGATAAAATATTTTTTCCACTCTAAGGAAAAAGGAAGATCTCCTTTTCTACTTAATAATTATTGTTTAATATTTTTGAGAATGTGACACCTCCCATTCTCCCTCTTGATTTGGTTTCTTACTTTGATGTTGAAAAATATTCTTGAAGGAGAATGATACTCCTCCCATTCCTATTATTGGCAAATAGTTTTTTGAAAGGGACTATACCCTTGAGTACAAAAGATGGCCTAGGAGCCAGAATAGGAATGAGAACCAGAGAGAAAAGGATCAGAATCCAAATGTGACAATGAAGCTCAAAGTAGCCAAAAAATAGCTACCCAAACAAGACAAAACAACAAAAATACTGCAAAAAAGCAGTAGAGAGACCGCAAAAAAAAGCATAAAAACATACAAGAACAGCTAAAGCATCTACAACTACTTTTTGGCAGCTTTGTCTATGCTGGTCTTGATATTCTTCCAGGAATGGAACATACCCAAAGTTGTCATGTGGGCAGCGTCAGTATTATCCAGCTGCTCAATGGTCCTTTTGCTTTCCTTATCATTACCCCAAAGTGTTGCCGGAACTCCGCTGAGGTTGGAGACACTTTTGACATGTTGCTCAATGAACTCCTCAATCACCCTAAAGATGGCCATGTTGTAATCATGTCGAGTTTTGGCCTTCCCTAAACGGGAGTCTAAGGAGTTCAGCTTCTTGTAGATATCATCAATCTGGCTGCTATCAATATCCACCTCCTCCTCCTTTTTCCTCTTACCTTTCTGTTTTGCCAAGTTCTTAACCTCATCCTTCAACAGTTTCATATCAGCCTCTAAGGCTTCCAGCCTTTTTGAAGAGCTTTCCATATGCACATCCCGGGGACTGGCACTGCTAATATTCAGGAGGTCATGTGCAATTTCAATTTCATGAGGACCCTTCTCCACAGCAAGAGTCTCAAGGTTAAGCTTTCTAGAAGCCCTGGTAACCGGTCTGTTCGAGGTGGAGGTGAAGTGGGGGGTGGGAGCAGTAGTAGGGGGAATGGAAGAAGAAGCCTGGATGGCTGGCAGGGGGGTGACAGCAGTGGTGGTGGGGGCAGAGAATGGAGAAACAGGGCTGGCAGCAGCAGAACCCGGCAGAGGGGGAACCGAGCTAGGAGAGGATGGGAGACCAGGATACTTAAGAAGACAACATTTATGTAGCAGCAAAATAAGCCCCTGGTGTAAAGGAACCACCCGGGTATGCTTTTGAAACTCCAAAATGGAGCGCTCAAGAGAGTTCAGCAAGTAATGGGGAAAACAAACCATGCGATTCCTACGGAAGTGGTTAAGAAAGATAAGGTGCTTAGCAGGTACAGTGACAAACCTTCCTTCCAAGGAGATGAACCGTATCATCATGCGAGTAACCTCATCATAAGGTGGAGGGATCGAGCTAACAAGCAGGCCCGCTGTAACGTAGATCAGCTTCTCAGATCCCTCCACAAATCTCCTCTCTTCAACATCTCTGTCGACCCTTTTGTTAAAGAAACGGTAGCCCTCCAAGCCAAGGCCGGTCGCTTCAGCAATAAGTTCTTCATTGACCAAGATCTTCTGCCCCCCATATTCTACAGTCCACTCCTTCCAATCCTTCGCAAAATGCACAGAGATGCTTTGATCATGCCCCTGAACCTTCTCCATGAAGTTGGTGATGCCACCCTTGCTGAGTATGCTCCATAGCTCAATATTATCCTTCCAGTCCGGGTCCGCACTAGGCTCAATTTGGCAAGGGGGACCCCCCATCTTCTCTGTGCTTAACTGTTTGCAACAAATTCCCAAATTCTTGTGAGCACTGAAGCCAGTCCACTTTTTGCTATTGTAATCCTCCACAATATTGGAAATGAGAGCCGTTGCTTTTCCCACGAACGGCTGCGTGTCTGCTGATCTGAGCCTGCGGAAAATCACATGTGGGAATAGCCCGCTCCCTGTCATCAATCACATTACTACTGTCTTCGGTTTCCGTGGAGCTTTGTATCCAACTTTTAGCAGTCGCAGTGCAGCCCGCATGCGTGATTTTCAAATCAATGTAACTCCACTTGGAATTCCCCATATATTTCACACTATCTTGTTTATTTGACATGATTTGCATAATCATATTCTTTAAGTCAACACGTGTGGGAGTATTATTGATGCTGATCCACACCCAAAAATCATAACTCAGCTCTAGATATTGCTTGCGTATAGAAATCCACATGAATGTTGTTTTGAAGCTGCTTAGGGATGCTATTATTATCCCAAACAGTGAGGTTAACATTAATGCCATAATTAGCCAGCGCATCCGCCAATTTATTACCCTCCCGGTAAGTATGCATGATCCTGATGTTATTGAAAGTATGACTAATACTTATGGACTCTGAGATAAAATCCTTGATGCTCCAACTTGGAGATGAGCACTGTTTAAGAAGATTAATGATATTCAGGGAGTCCCCTTCAATAATGAGGTTCTGAATATTTTGAGTCTGGGCAATTCTCAGGCCCCATAGAGCAGATAATGCTTCGGCAAAATGATTAGTTTGAATTCCCATTTTCCCAGCATACGCAGCAATCAGATTACCTTTATGATCCCGTATCACTCCTCCCCCTGCCGCAATCCCAGGGTTTCCCTTAGAGGCCCCATCAAAGTTCAACTTATACCAATTAAAATCAGGAGGATGCCATTTAATCAAAGATCTATCAATGCTATTCCCGGGATTGCTCCGACTATTGACAGTTCCTATCTGCCAATTGGATAAGATGTATTCTTCATTCTCTGGATATCTCTTGTTCTTGGGGGGTTTAAATCTAGCAATATTCTCTTTGATACCATTAGAAATTTTACCAATACTAAGTTTATAGTTTTGCTTCTTATTTCTGAAGATAATATCATTTCTATCCTTCCATATCCTCCAGATTAAATGAGGGATAACCAGCTTCCAGATCCTTTTAACAACACAATGCCTAAAGGGTGGGTTCCATTGAGTCCATAGCTGATTAAGATCCTTCGGCAACACCCAGAGAGCTTCAAATTTAGAGAGGGAAAAACTCCATATTCTGGTGGCATACTCACAATGTATGAACAGGTGGCTGATATCCTCAGAATCTTTCTTACAAAGATGGCACCTATTAGGGATTATAAATCCTCTTCTCATCAGGTTGTCAGTGGTAAGAATCCTGCCTCTGATAGCCAGCCAAAGGAAAAAAATTATTTTGGGAGTTAATTCAGACATCCAAATCTTGTTCCAATTGAACTCTGTTTGACTACTGTGGAAGAAATTATTATATCCAGTTTTGACAGAGTAATTCCCATCATTGGAATTATTCCATACCAGCTCATCCTTGGAATCCAGCTGACTTAATGGAATAAGATCTAATTGATCTTGAAGGGAGGAAGTAATTTACTTCAGATCATTTCTCTCCACAGTAAGTTTTTTCCAATTCTTGCTGGTACCATTTCCTTCAATATAGTCCTTGATTTTAATGCCATACTTGCTTATAAGACTGTCCTTAACTGCCCCAAATCTATCCATGAGATTTCCATTAAACCAATTATCCTCCCAGAAGTTTATGTCCCTACCATCCCCCACTTTCCATTTACTGCCCTGCTTGATGAAATTTCTGCTCTTGACCAGATTATTCCAAAAAATGGAACCATAGGGGAGGTGCTCATCTTGTAGGAAAGAGTACACAGTTTGATGATTTAAATATTTTGCTTTGATTAAATCAATCCAGGGTTGTTTCTCAGACAGCATTCTCCAGCCCATTTTAGCAATGAGGGCCTCATTCATTTTCTCAATATCTTTTATACCCAGACCTCCCATAAACTTCGGGGTGCAAACCTTATCCCAAGCCACTAAGTGAAATTTGAAATTCTCTTCCAAGCCTTGCCATAAATTTTTTTTTTTTTGAATCCTTTCAATCATATCTCTGAAGGAAGAGGGGATCTTGTAGAGCGACATGACATAAATGGGCAGATTTTGAAGAGTACTTTTAATGAGCAGGCACTTACCAGCACTAGATAAAATGGCTCCTTTCCAACCAGCCATTTTTTTTTGGAATCTCTCCAATAAATCATCCCACACCTTGCAAGATACTTTCCTAGTGCCGAGAGGAAGGCCCAAGTAAGTGGCTGGAAGCGCACTTATTTTACAACCCAGAATTTTAGCAATTTTAAGCTGCCTTTCCTCAGGAGTGTTGAAAAAGAAGATGGTGCTTTTATCATAATTGATCTCTTGCCCAGAAGCAGATTCGTAGAGCCACAGTAAAGCCTTGGTAGCCTTGGCTTCAATGACTGACGCCAGAAGAAGAAGGATAGTGTCGTCCGCAAATTGCTGATGGGAGACAGCTTGACTGATGGAAGTGGGCTTAGAGCCATTTAAAAGCCCGTCATTAACTGCTTTGCCAATTGTTCTACTAAGGCTGTCAGCCAAAAGAATGAAGAGTAAGGGGGAGATAGGGTCCCCTTGTCTAAGTCCTCTGCTGCTAGTGAAAAAACCCACAGGCTCACCATTAACTACCACAGAGAATCTGGCCGTAGAGATACAAGCCTTAATAATTCTTCTAAATTTTTCCGGAAACCCAAATTTTGTTAAGACTTTGTCAAGGAAAACCCAAGAGACCTTGTCAAAAGCTTTATTCATATCAAGCTTGAGGACCATATTTGCCTTTTTATTATTTTCCATAGAATGTATGGTCTCGTGAACCATAATCACTCCGTCTTGTATAATCCTGCCTTTGATGAAGCCACTCTGCTGCCTTGAGATAAGTTCATTCATAATGAGCTGAAGCCTAGTAGTAATAATTTTGGTAAAAATTCTATAGATGGCATTCACAAGGCTGATAGGTCTGAAGTCCTTGAAATCTTTAGCATCCATTTTTTTTGGGGCCAGCACAATGTGAGTGTTATTAAGCTCTTTTAAAAGATTTCCCGTTCTATAGAATTCATTCACCGCTCTGAGAAGATCCTCCAAACAGATTTCCCAAAATTTCTGGAAAAAATTTATAGAGAACCCATCCGGACCAGGAGCCTTGTCACCCTCTAAAGAAAAAACAACTTTTTGCAGCTCTTCAAGCGTGACCGCTTTGGTGATACTTCTAAATTTCTGATCCTCAATTTTATTTTGGGGAATGGCCTCCAACATAAAAGAAATAGCTTCAGAGTTGATGATATTCCTCTCCTCAAGAAGTTTTTTATAAAAATCAAGCGCTTCTTTCTTGATGCTATTGGGATCTTTTATGATATTTCCGTTGTTTTTAGAAACTTCTAAGATCCTATTACAGGCTCTGTGCTTCAAAGTGGTCATATGAAAGAACTTCGTATTCCTGTCTCCCTCTTTAAGCCAAATAGCTCTAGATTTAAGTCTCCATAAAGATTCCTCTCTGCTGCAGATCGTATGCAACTCTGAAAGAATATTCTTTTCATTAACTTCATCTTCAGCCGATCTCCCCATAGTATCCATTTTTAATTCCAGATCCTGAAGTTTTTGTTTTAACTTTTTTTTATTGTCAAATACATTACCAAAAATGCTTTTATTCCAGATTTTGACTTGCTTTTTGACATTTTTGAGCTTTTGAACCAATCTAAATTGAGCAGTGCCTTCACCATTCCATCCCCACCATTCTTTTATCTTGTCATAGATATTGTCATGCTCCATCCACATCTTTTCAAATTTGAATGAGCTTCTGGTGGGTTTAGTCCAATTGAGAAAATTTAAAGCAATCGGATTGTGATCCGATCCAACTCTGGGCAAGGAAGAGAGGTGGAAGTCTTGACTGAGAATCCAGCTCGCTGAAATTAGTGCCCTATCCAATCTCACCTGGATAAACTCCTTTCCCAACCTTCTATTATTCCAAGTGTATTTATTCCCATGAAGATCCACATCTAAGAGGTTATGTTCAGCAATAAAATCAGCAAAATCCTCCATACCAGTAGAAAAGCTGGAGGTACCTCCATACTTTTCACCTAGGTTTAGTGGGGAGTTGAAATCCCCCATAATAAGCCAGTTAGCAGAACAATATTGGTTTCTAAATGTTTTAAGGTCAGCCCAAAGCTTCCTTCTACCACTAACCGTATTAGGGGCATAAATGTTAGAAAGGATCCATTCACCATTATTCTCAATAGCAACAAATTTGATTGCAAGATGATTAATACTAGCATTGAGAACCATACCAGTACAGTGTCTTTTATCCCAAAGAGTAGCCAGTCCTCCAGAAGCTCCCTGGGAGTCAACAGCCACCATTTCAGAGTTATCCCAAAAACTCTTTTTAATAGTTTCTAGGGTCTTAGCTTTCATCTTAGTTTCTTGCAGAATCAAAATACTAGGATTACTGGAATCCCGTAACTCCTTGATGATTCTCTGCTTGGAGTTTCCATTTAGGCCTCGGATGTTCCAAGAAATAATCTTCATTTGGAATGATTGGTGGTTGGAATTTCCTGATGGTTCAACTGACGCTGAACTCCATCTGCAATGTCCCTCTCCGTTCTCTTAGATCTAAGAGCCTTTTTAGAGGGTCTTCCTCTTTTTGTACTTCCTCCAAAGTCAACTATTCGTCTAGCAGAAGATCTAGTTGTTCTGGATGTTGAGGTGTCCCAGTTGTCTTTTTTCTTTTTCTTATCACTGTAAAGTGATTCTGGGATCATTTCAAAACCTTTCATTCTTTTTTTCTTTTTTGAAATGACCTTTGTGAATCCAGAATCTGGATCCTCCTCATCCATGATAGGCGTAACTTCTCCCTCTTCACGTTCTTTCTGAATCCTGTCAGGTGTGTGTGTATCAGCTGTTCTGGTGCTGAAGCAAGTAGGTGAAACCGCTGATATGTTGCTGGAACAAGGAGGTAAATCTGCAAATGAATTACCATCTCCCCTAGGAGAGTTTTTCTGCAAAGGTTCTTTAAGAGCCATACAGTCCTTGTTCGAAGTTTCCTCAGTGATGCACAGCTGATTATCTATCTCGACTACCTTACTGCTCTGAAATTGCTCAATAGGGACTATATTAATCTTCACAGAGCCTTCTTGCTCGTTCACCACCATGGATACCTTCACAGGATTTTCCAAGTCTTCTTTGTTAGGTGCTTCAGGCAAAGCTGCTGCTGAGACTTTGGGACGCCAGACCAGATGTTTCCTTATTTGAGTTCTAAAACCCCTTTTTTTTCCCTTTCTATTTAACTCCAACTCCTTCTGACTAGGGGCTTTGTCTTCATTCCAGCTATCTGTGCTAGGAACCCTACTATCCTTGTTCAGAACTGAGCCCTCCACAGGCTGTTCAGCTTCCATTGTAGGGGTCTTCTTCTTGGAACAACTTTTGTCAGAGTGTCCAATGCTATGACAATGTTTACATCTCAAAGTTTCAACCTCAATTTTTTGGGTCCATATCCCATATCTAGATTTCAAGATTATGTGCTCCGGAAACTCCTGTTCCATTGCAGAGAAAATGCATAAATGAGCAAAAGCAAGCCTGGATCTGTTTCTCGTGGGCCCATCCAGCCCGATAGGGGCACCTAAGGATTTTGTAATATTTAGCAGAATTTCATCATCCCAAAAATGCAATGGTAGTCCAGGTAACCTACACCAGATTGGGATGGTGTTTATATTTTCAGTATTAGGGTCAAATCCAGGATACCATTTTTTCAAAAAAAGGCCCATATTACCCAGCCACCAAGGTCCTCCCAGAAGCACCGATTCCAAATCCTCTTGCTGATTAAATTTTTCCAGAAAAAAGCCTTTTGGCATGATGGTAATGCTCAGGGCTCCCTTAGGTTTCCACTTTCTCAAAGCCCATTTTCTAATGAAATCAATATTAGGTCTAGAGCCAAGAAACTTACCAACGAGGGAGAGATTCGCTTTGCTTAAGGCTCTATCAACACATCCATCTGGGACCCTCAGGCAGGTGGCACCCTCGTTGTCCTTTTCCCACGTGAACTGACCAGTAATTTTTGGACCCACCTTGATGTTAGGGCTTTGAAGCAACTTATTCCAGGCCATAGGTGTGGATCCCAGCATTTCCACATTTTCATTTATAACCGTCTGATTTTGGCCAGAGATCTGCCTCTCCTCAGCATTCTTAGGTTTAGTGCGCAGACTTTCTGCGGCCAGAACTGCAGAAACTGCACTGACAGTACCTCCAGTGCTTTCTCCTTCGCTCGTACTCGTGCTTACAATCGTCTGATTCTGGCCACAGATCAGCCTCTCCTCAGCAATTTTAAGCTTAGTGCGCAGACATTCTGCAGCCAGAACTGCAGAAACCGCGTTGCCATAGTTTTCTCCATTTGAAAGAGGTATTTTGGATGAAGAATGATTTATTGAAATACATAAGCAAGATATATTTCATGATGACTTATGGATGTTTTAGATGATAGTTAATGATGTAACAAAAATTGGTATGGTTATAACTGCAAAACCAATAAATAAAGATGTGATCCAGGTTCAAGTTGAGAGAATTGATAACATCACAAGAAAATTCTATCTTATGGAAATGGGTCTCTTTATGGCCAATTATCGTAACTATTTAATGGAGAAGTAAATACAAAATGCTAAATATTCCTGTGATATTTTTGGTTGGAATTTACCATTCCCAACTGATAGAAATAATAAGGAAGGTTTGGCTACATCACAAGAAATATATAGAGGTATGATGCAAACTCTTAAAAGGTTGTATGGAAAACATATAACATCTTCAATTCTTCATCTTTTTATCAGAAAGTCTTCACACCTTGGAACTTATCATGCACTTGTCATAAATATAACATGTCATAGGCGTTCATATTTACCTTCATTAGAGATAGATTAATCCCTTTCCTCTTTCAAGGAGATGAAAAAATATCCAAATAAAGATGTTGAAAATAAAATAGAGACTTTGTTTTTAAATACAGGTGTAGAACTTAGTGAAGAGGTAAAACATTTTTTGTTTGATAAAAAAGTGTTTTCTATTGATGTTCAGAGCTTTGAAATTACACCTAAAGATATCAAATTCAGGAAGCTAGATGAAGATGAAGTTTCAAAAAAATTTCCACAATGATACAAAATATGATTACAACTCCTAGAGATGCAATACTTCTTCCTTTCAACAAGATAACAAAACAACTTGCTAAAATTATAATAGAGGAGGATCTCATGGATGGTAACATAAATTTTTATATATTAGATGGGAAATGCACCATTAGTTCCCAAATGATAATACTTTGTTATATGAAATATGTTTATGTGCACAATCGTTATAGATTGAGAAATTCTAGAATCATGGCCCATAATGCTCTATTGAGTATAATATCTGTTATTTGCAAGCAACAAAATTGGGAAAACAGAGTGTGGGTTGAGACACAGTTTATTGATATGATATCAAAATCAAGAGAGCTATGGATAAGTTGTGGAAGACCCAAACGTCCAGGAAGGGGAAATGAAAATTCCCCATAGTGGAATATGTATTAAAAATTTATTTCAAATTTATAATTGTTGAATATTTATATTTAAATATAAATGCAGGGGTTCATTAAAAGTTGTTTGGATATATTTGAAATAGTAAAAGAAGAAAGTTTGCGTGATAAGTTGATATATTTGTACTTGTTTGATTCTATTTGGGAAAAGTGGGGAAAAAATTGAACTATATAGACTCGATGCATTAGCATGTTCACCCAAAAAAATACTACGAAGATGAATTCACAACAAATTCAATAAAACAATTCAGTGCAAATTATTTTAAGTACATAAGCGGGCTTGATGAAAATAAATTGGACTATCTTCCTAATGAGATATATGAAGAACGTGTTTGGTTGAGGAAATTAGTTGACCCTAGTCAAAGAGTTAAGACCATTTCCAATTATTGAAAAAGAATTAAGGAAGAAAGAAACACAAAAGAATATATATTTGAATATGTTTGCATGAAAGATGGTGACAATTGTACACGACTTCAATGTGATGCAAAAAAATGTGGTAAATAAATATGGAATTCATAGAACCCATTTGGCTTAATTATGTCACATAATTGGTGAAGAAAAACACTCTCCTATTGGTCAACAAAATTCTCAAAAGGGAAATTAAAAAAATCAGAAAGGAAAAGAAACTGGTAAAAAGGGAAAAAGAAAGCTAAATGAGGCTAAGGAACCAAAAATACTTATAGCTGCAACACAAATATCAGATTTTTATATTCAAAATGTTCACAAAAATACTCTAGCAAGAGATATAGATACAAATAATTTTAGTTGTTGTTGCATTTTTCCATTTGGACTCAATTTAACATTGGAGAATATTTCTAGTTTATCTATGCTTGCATGTGATATTCTTGTTATTGATATGTGTAATATTGTTACTAATGTAACAGTAAAGGACCTTATTGACATGTTCACATTTTTTGGGAACAAATGCAAGTAGATGTGTGTATGTGTTTCTGGTTCCAATTTTAAAAGTGTTAGTTGTGGTAGAATTTGTGACAATATACTATAGAGATGTTAAGGATAATGTTTCAGATCTTGATTATGGATGTTATATATTGTACACTTCCCATGGTTTTTATGGGTTTTTAGTAATATGTGTTGTTTATGACATCCATAACCATGATCAAGAGGAAGAAAAAAATCAGGTTGATTTAGACTAGGATCATAATGAAGATGAAGTGAAAATTTCTTCTTGTAATGATCATAATATTATTGGTTCAAGGCATCCATTCGGATTTGAGCGAATGGAATGTTTTTGGAACCATTTTATAAAAATGAACACACAAGAGGAGAGAAACATTATCTCCATTCATACAGGATGCACATTACTTCTAGCATTTGTAAAAATTGGTGATTGTTCTCTTGTATCAATTATTGAAAATGTTGATCAGGAGTTATTTATGAAGACATTTTACAAGGAAATATCAACCATTGAGGATTCATGTGCATGTGGTATGTTATGTACCTTTCTATGATTATAAAAAAAAATTAGAAAGAGAAACAATTAAATTATTATACTATCAAAATGTATTCTCTTAAATTGAAGTTTTTTTTTAATAAGATAATATTTTCTGCACATTGACAAATTGAGGAAGTATGTGATACCTCTCATTATTCCTATAATTTATTTTCTTGTGGCCTACAGTTCTCCATTTTATTGTTCCACTTCACTCTAGGGGAGAATGTGAGGTCAATCATATTATCCATGAAATTTTCATGTTGACGGATAATTGGAGGCCTCTAATTCTTCCTTTAATTATTTTTCCACTTTGAGATAGATTCTTAGGCTTATCATTCTCCCTCTTCATTGCTAATTTCACTTCAAAATATTTTAAAAGTTAGATAGTTACTCATCTTCATTTGTTTTACTCTTTAACAGATAATAGGAAGCCATCATTTCTCATTTATGCTTTTATCGCATTGAGGGAGAATATGAAACCTCATTATTTTTATTGTTATTATTTCAATTTTGGATTCTATTTGTAATTTTACAACTATGTGAACTAAATAAAAATTATGATTTCACATATTCATATTTTAAATTGCATTTTTTTTTTGTAATTTTTTTTTCGTTTATGAATGTTTTTTGATATATAATTGGTCACATACTTAATGATGTAAGAATTTGTGATCTCTTTTTAAGATGTTTTTTAACTACCATTTTAATTATTTTTTCATAATTGGTCTAATATTAGTGAATATTTGTTTGTAGGTGTGGAAATTCAAGACTCTTAAACATATAAAGAACCACTTACATTGACTTTTTGGGATATTCCACAAGGTATTGACTTGGATTCAACACAAACAATAGTTTCTAAGAAACGTAAATGCATATCTAATCAAAAAGATTTGGAAAAATTTATTGAGGCAGAATATCTAATCATACCTAATGTTGTAAAATATCCAGAAAATATAGAGAATCAAGAAGTTGAGAAAGGTTCGAATAGCACTGCAGTTGAAACATGTAATTAACTACTCACTTTTAAATTTCATGAAGTAGTTTTTGTTGCAATTAGTGAATTTAAATGATTAATTCTATGAAACATTTATTTGCAATTTTTTTATGAAAATATAGATGTAGAGTAAACAATTCACTCCCACATACCACAATGTTTAGGTATAGTATAAGAAAATTTAGTTACTTTAATATTTTTAAAATGTTGTAATTGGTAGTTTTTAGAGTATATGATTAAATAATTTATTTGTGCAGATCTAAGTATAAAACCTCTATTGACACTAGATTTGGAAGGTGTGATAATTTTGCAAGTGACTTCTAAAATATACAGATCTTTCCAGAGCAAAGAATGTCATTATGTTACAAGGAAAAAATTATCTCAACTTTTAAAATGCATATGTAAGACATTTGAGACAGTATTTCAGTAAAGGTTTTGTGCCCAAGATATTAAATATTTAGGGAAGAATATTTTGAAGAAATATGGGGATGGTAAGTAGAGAGCTTTATTTTATTATGGTGTTGAATTGTGCATAAATATAGATTGTGAATGGGTTAAAGATATGAATATAGTATGGTCAAAGAATAAATCATATGACATCACAAATACCATATTGATCAGTTCTAAAATGATAGGGGTTCCTCAATAAATTGTTTCATTACACCAAGTTTTTATTTCTCAGATGATATGCAAGCTAATAATTGGTTAATGGCTCATGTTTGGAAGATCCTGATCTCTTTTGAGAATGACGATCCATTCCAAAGTTAATAGAATGTAATATTATTATTTATTTTAGAGTATTGACATAAGTTTACATTTTATTTGTTGTTTTGCTAGTGTAATTATTAAAATGCTAATAATGTTTTTCATTTCTTTAACTTCAATTATAATGAATTTATTTATTTTTATAGTAATAGGGATTTACTTTTGGAAGTTATTTTAAATTTAGTATACATATTGTTATTTATGCTATAAAATTGCAAGGATTTTAATTTTTTGATGTGATTATTTAAAGGATTAATAATAAATATTAATCTCTATAATAATGTATATCATACATTTGATTTCAATTGCAAGGAAATTGTTGATATTACGAGTAGAAGGATTGATATTCGGAATTCCAGGATATTCTGGAACTAAGCCTTATAAATTACAACGTGATTTTAAATATGATTCATATACATATTTTCAAAGTATTTATTCTCCTGATTTATCAGAGGTTGCAAGAGAACATTTCGATCTTGCTTTCTGGTTTACATTTTTAGATAGAAAAGTAGTACATTCTTTTCTTGCACACTTTACTTAGTTACGAGATACAAAATTTGTATTCACTTGGGGAAGAGAACATCGTATAATAAAATAAATTTAAGAGGTATGGGACAAGTTTAACTTGTCCCACAAGCCTCCAAAATCAGCCTCCAATGACAATTTCGAATTTCCAAGAAGGTGGAGTGTTTCACACTCAAACGTTAACTTACACATTACTTATAACATTTTAAATCATGGCCAACAATTATCATTAATTACATTCTTATGACATATTTAATTTATTTATTTTAACAATATGATTAATCATAAAATTTACACACCATATAATAATTAATGAAAGGGTAAAAGCACCACAAAATAAATACATGCAACATTAATAAAAAGGAACCAAATAAATAAATACACATAACACACACAAACACACAACAATAAAACACACACACACGAACAATACAAGTTGTCATGGTGACCTTGTTGAATTCATCTAGAATTCTAATGTGGTTGGTCTCCAATCCCCCAATGTTTGTTGTGATATTTTTAACCTACATAAGACAAATACCCCTTCAGCCTCATGGCCATATCATAACATCCAAATGAATATAATATAATATCAAAATCATCAATATATATATATATAAATATATATATATGAATCACAATAACATCCCAGAAAATCAACAATATCACTTACAATTTTATCAACAACTATATAATCATCAATTTTTTCTTGGTCTACTCAATATATCCAAATATCACATGTCCTAACAACATCCATATATATATATATATATATATATATATATATATATATATATATATATGTATGTATGTATATACACATGTATATATGTATATCTGTGTGTGTGTGTGTGTGTCATGTCAACATGTATATAAAATGTCTCTAATAATCTTCATGCTTCAAATATGAATCAGAGTCAACAATAATCCATGATCTGACATCTAACACCATACTAATTAAAAACTATAATAATGTCCATAAGATAGTCAACATTATCATGGTCAATATCAAAAGTATCGAAGGGAAGTGGGCACTACAAAAAGCTCAATTACATTAGCGAATGGAGGACTTGTTAAAGGGTTAGAGTTGTTCCATGTGTGGACCCTATATGTGGCTATAGAAGTGGAAGTGATCATACAATTTCCCGTTAGTAGCCACCAATTGCTTATCATTTTGCAATTTTCTTGTAGAACATACAACATTTCTATGGTTTATTTAAGCCCTAGAAATTGAGAGAATGTAACTTGTTTCTTTTCTTTTATAGATTTCTTTCTATTGTTCATTTTTTTGGTTTTAAATTGTATATCACTAAAAAAATCTAACAAGTTGTAAATTTTTATGGTGTTCAGATTTTAATTATCTGTCATAGTGCTTGTCGATCAAATATTTACATTTTTTGTTAAAATACTATTAATTGTTTATGTAGATAATGTTTTTCAATAGTAATTTTAAATAATTAACCATTGATGGAAAATATTCGGTTGTCAACAAATTCTGATTTGATACTCAATCTCTATGTACATCCTTTACAAATGTACATGCACATAATTACACAAAGTTGAAACAACTCGAACATTAGACTATGTTGAATTCAATATCAACCTAATATTGACTAGGAAAGGTAATTTTCTTTCTCAATATAAATCTAATACTTGTCGACTTAACATGAAAAGTAATGTGCATCATGTTAAGGCTAACGTCAAAACTTTTTAAAATTTATTAATCCCTATTGATGATGTTAAATTTGGGATATATTTTGACTTCACCAACGTTGGAAATGAAGTTTGGTGAGATGTCACCAGGTTCACTATTGATTTTAAATTTGTAGAGGTTTTCTTGAGCATGATTGGTCTAGTCGATGGTGTCATTTATTATTGAATTTTGGGAGATGTTTATTATGTTGAAGTAGAGATTTGATGAGTTGCAACATTGGATTTTTCTAGAGGAGAGATAGTTAAAAGATAAAGGGGAAAGAATCCTCAAAATCATCATTACTAAATTCAAATTAAGGAGTGGCTGGATCATCGGAAATAATTGTCATATTCGTATCACATTTACAAGAATATATTCGTGCTATAAATTTTTAATTGAAGAATTGTTAAGTGTCTAACTTGTGCTTAAGACATAATGTAGTCTTCATTAGAATAAGTTTTTAATTAACATATCTGTTTATCATCATTCTCTGTCTATGTTGAGTATTATGAATTTAGGTAAACAATACACATATCTCCAAATATTCTTAATGTGATGCGAACATTAAATACAATTGTGAGAAAACATGGATACCCTATACAATAAAATAAAATGCAAATAAAAAATCGAAAAATTAATAAAGAGGAAAAATAATTATTATTTTTCATAAAATGTAATGAATGAACTAAATAACAAAAAAATTTGACAACCTATCTACTTGTAGACCAATGAAACAAAAAATAAATAAAATGCTATTGCCAAAAATAAATTAATAAAATGTTTCTAGAGTCTTTGGTAGATGCTCTATGATAGAACATTCATCAATAGGACATGACATATAACTCGTGCATTTATATGTAAAGTTCATGTTTGGGGAAGAATGTGAATTGTGCTGAAATGAGAGATTTAAAGGGGGTTACGGATCAAAAATTCATGACCACATGTTCTTCTCTCTATTATTGATCCTCCAATTACCATAGAGAGTAGATATTTATGACACCACAAATTTGTCATGATTAGCTATCAGATCTTTCACATACATTATGGTCTTGATTAAGACTAGAAAAAGGATACTTCAGTAGGACGAGGAGTTAGACAAAAAAAAAGTTTCTAGGGGAGAGACACCAATAGTGGTGCACCCTATGTTAGGGGGGGCACAAAATAAATTCTATAAAATGTGGGACCCTGACTTTTTCACCAACACGTAGTTAAAAAAAAAAATTAAATTAAATAAAAAAAATTGAGTGTTGAATTGGAGGGAAAGATATATTTTGAATTTATTTAAAATAGTAAATTTTAACTACACTACATTTTGATTGGGACCCATATTTGATCATGGGTGACAATGGTATGAACATTTCAAATTGTAATAAGGTAAATCTTACATGGCATGATGACATTGGGTGTTGTCATGTCAAAAATGACTAATCACCAGACACTTTTATGACAACTATTGGGTGTTGTGTATTCAAGACACTATATCCACAATTAGACCCTGCTCAACTATTGGTGTCTCTCCCCTAATACAATTTTGGTACTCAATTTTCTGGGCTCCCTAGCATCATGTCTCCAACCCTCATGAATGCAATATGTGCACTTTTTAATTTATTAATGTCGTAAACAAACAAATAATGGATAAGTTTATATTCTAGAGAAAGTGTAGTTAATGATTGAACATAAAACATTAGTGAATATACACTTCACACATTTTCATGGTTAGACTTGTTTAATTTGAATTTTGGATTTAGTTTTTTACATAAGCATATTTAGGGGTTTTCAATAAAAATAATGAGCAATAATTTATTTTCAATTAAAAGATTTAGTGTTTTTGATATGTTTTTATTACACCAACCTAGTTTATATCATAAATCATATTTGATTTTGACATCAAATTAATTTTAAAATTTTGACTATGATAATGAAATATGATTGATTCAACACACACACACACACACACACACACACACAAACAAACATATAACTATTAATTATTGTAGCATTTTATATTTTATTTTGATTTACAATTATATATTATTTGGATGATGAAAATTTTAGATAAAAAAAGATTATCATTTTCATATATTATCTCCCCTATACAAGTCATTTCCATTGCAAAATATTTTGCTGTGAATTTCTAGAGGGTGTATTTAGGCACAAAAGATATAGTAAAATTCAACTGCATCAGACAAAGACAAACTAGATATTGTTCATTAGACTTGGATTTCTTTACAAACAACTATGTAATGATATTTAAGGTAAATGAATCTCCTGATTTACATATTTTTGGAGTTGTATGCGGGATCATTTTACCATCAATAAGAATTCAGCTCTCAACATTAATATTTGTAACCATAGCCTCAACACCTAGTTTAAGATCAAGATGAGCTTAATGAGAGGATAATATAGTATCTTATGGTCTAGCGATTGATCAAACATTAGTAATTTTTCATGAAAATTCAAATATGTTTTGGATGAAAGGGAGGGAAACCGTTCAAATGGCTCTAAGAGATTGTTTAATTCCCAATTAGTTAGTGAGGTCTACGTCTACATAACCTTTTGTAGGGAAGATATATGAACCTATTGTGTTCATATTAATGCAGCCAAATTAAGAACAACCAGATAGACTGCGATAAAATGAACTCCAAAAGAAAATAGATCTCCTTATTCGTTATTGTGGAGAATAATGAATTACAATGTTTCCTAAATAGGAAAATAACTCCCAACTCGAGTTGCCAAGTAAACTCTAGCTAACTTGACTAAATCTACTCTAGGTGGCGGAAATTACTATTTTTAGCAGTTTATTAGAACCTGCTATTCTTAGTAAGTTCGCATGCTTATTCGGGAAGAAATTGCCACCCATCTCCTACATGCCTAGATTAGAGGAATTGCCAACTTTCTAACTCATAATGAAACTAATAGACTAAAATTAACTAATGCCTAAAAATAGGAAAAAACCAAACTACAACTTAAATCCTAATTTTTGGCCTCAAGATGGCGGATTTAGGGCCCGAAAATGTGCCGAAACTTGCCCCAATTGGTAGGGCAAGGGCAGGTTGCCGCTGCATTCATCTCATCAAAACAAGTGGTTTCAAAAAGCAAAACGAACTCAAACAGACACCTGAAGCTTAAGTTATGACCTTGTCAAGTTCCTGCTAATTTTGGCACATCAACATGTATTTGAAAGAAGTGGAGGAAATTGTCATATTCTTATTTCAAACGAGGAATACATCAGTTCTCTTAAGAGGTAAATATAAAATCGATGAAACAAATAATTAGTACATGGGTCACATTTTACCCAGGGCTTATATTAATGAATGTGCATGTTGGTGCCATTTTTGAGCTTGCACCATGTTGCCCTAATTTTCCAAATCTGTATGTGCTCAAAAACATGTTTTACCCTTTGAATTGATGGTCTGAAATTCTTCCCCTCCAGTTGAAATGCTTTAAAATGCTCACAAACTTCTTGTTTTTCCCTAATTTGAAAGAATAATCCAAGTTTGCCCTTTTCTGTGCCCTAGTTTTTCCAATTTTGTGGGCTATGTCATTTTTCCCTTTGCCAGATCATGGAAAAATCAAAATTGATCAAATCATACTTGTTTGTAATTGAAAATCCTATCCCAAGGTCGAAAATGTTCAGAAATCATGCTTCAGTTGATTTAAAATCAAAAAATCTGCCATCCTTGGTGAAAAAATTGAATTCTAGGGCATCCCTAGAATTTTTTACATTTTGACGGTCAGATGGGCATCATTTTCCATCAAATTCATCATCAGAAGGTATTGGCAATGTGGCAGGTTTTCATTGGCTGAGGAAAAGTGGGGAAGTGTTGTAACTTTTCATTTTTCACCTTTTTGACAAATGGGGCATTTTCAGGCCCAGGGACCCGTTTTTTCAAAATTTGCCTATGTGGCATGTTCTGATTGGCAGGGGGATGGCGGGTGGTTAGATTCCCTTTAATTTTTAAACTTTATTGTGTAAAAATTTTAAAATCACAAAATGGTCCGAAGCCCCGCAACCAATCAGAAGTGGACACGTGTCCTAAAAGACCAAAAAGGGAGGAGCGGGCCAATGGGGGACTTAGAGTTTTTTAGCTCTATTTTATTAAAGTTTCAAAATTAGTTTTCCCCCCACTCCAATCAAAGGAGGACATGTGGCAGCATGGATAGGCACAGAGCGGGTCGGCGGGCCGGAGAGGTAAAAGGAAATTTTTCCCTTTTAGCAAAAAAAGGAGTTAAAATGAAATTTTTGGGCCGAATCTCCCCAATAAATCATAGGTGGACACGTGTCCAACAGGGTCAGAGGGAAGTGTGGGCTGTAGGAGTAAAAGGGTATTTTTTCCCTTTTTCACAAAAGGGATTAAAATAAAAATTTGAAGGGTTGGACAGCTAGCGAATCATCAAGCGACACGTGGCAGAGGACAAGGTGGGTCGGTGGGCTGGCGGAGGCAGGAGAGAATTTTTTCCATTTTACAAAAAGGACTTAAAATAAAAATTTGAAGCGCTGGCCCACTAGCGAATAATCGAGCGACTCATGGTGGTGGAGAAATCAGAGGCGCGGGCTGGTGGAAGGAAAATTGAAAATTTTCCCTTATCAAAAAAGGGAGTTAAAATGAAATTTGGGCCAGCGGATTTTAGTGATAGAGGAAGCAACACGTGGTGAGGGAGAAATCAGGTGTACGGGCCCATTGGGGCAATAGGTGAAATTTTTTCCCAATTTCCAAAAAAGGTCAAAATGCACAGAATTGAAGCACGATCCCAATGGGACCCACCATGTGCCACATGTCAGCTCCAAAATTCAAAGGCGGAGGGGTGGAGAAAAAAGTCAAATTTTTCCATTTTTCCAAAAAATGTGGAAAAGTCAAAAATGATCCCGATTTCAGTTCCAATCATTTTTTGCCACGTGTCCGACCTTATCCAAAAAATTAAAAAGGTAACTCAAGCTTATTTCTAAGTTTGCATCTTCCATGTGGAGGGCCAGGATTAAAAGATGGATAAGATCGACGGTTGTTGTGCATCCATTTGTTTTGACCGCCATGGGAGCTCCATGAAGCTTGGAATCATGATTTTTGCATCAAATTTTATCAATTTTATAGTGATTTTGTGTCGTCTTGGCCTTCCAGGATCATTGGCATCACTTTCATGGCTTAATTCTTTGATTTGAGGATGTTTTTGAAGTAATTTTTTACCCCAGCCCGAGAAAAAAATGTGAAATGACAAAATCAAAAGTTGCAGAGGTAATTTGAAAAGGTAAAAAGGTGAAAATGATGAGTAAAAGGTGTTTGCATGCCTCAATGATGAAAAACATGCCTCCAGGATGGATAATGATCCAGATATTTGTAATGATTTAATCTTTTTGGGCACACCTGGCAACCTGCGAGTGTTTTTCTGTTTGATGTCATTTTCATTGAATCATGAAGAATTGTTGTAACAGAATTGATCCCATGGCATATTATTTTCTTGGGAAAGAAGGATCAAATGTGGCAAGAGATATATAATGCATTTTGGAGAAATGCAAAAGGGCCAGGGGAAAAGTTTAAAATCACGAGAAAATTCTGAAAGAAGGCTCATTTTTCTGAGAAACCCACCAAAGAACCAGAATAATTTCTTCTGTGTTGGATCTTCATGTATGTGAGTTGGTTACAAGTGTATAGCCATCACACAGCTCTGAGATTGTTCATGAAACTCTCCCCTGCTGATGAATCTAACAAGCTTTTGAGTTAATCTATGTTTTTCTGGGCAATATGATGTCTGTTATCATTTTTAAATGCCTGCAAATAGTTTTCATTGTTCTTGTTGCAATCTTGCATTGAAAGTCTTTAGAAATCACACAGAATCTCCATTTCTTGTTGATAGTTTAGTGGCATTTGCAATCTCATGTTCAGAAGAGCCTTCATCTGATAAAGAGATAAACAAATTTAAAATCACTTTACCTTCCTTGACTGCAGAGATTGCTTGTAAGCCTTTGGGGGTACCTTAGGCATGGTTTGATCAAGGATTTTTGTGTTTAATTGAGTTCTTTACTTCAAGATTTTGTGGTGAATTCTCAAAGATTGTGTGAAGAGTGCAACCTGGGCTTCCATTTATGCCTCTTCTGGTTGAAAGAATATCCTGATTATTTGAAGCATTTTATCAATTTGATAGTTGTTTCAAGTATTATAGAGGTTGTCAAAGATTAGATATATCCCAGTTTGTCTTGTCAACACCCCACCAAAAAAAAATCATTCAAACAAACTAATCCTACCCATACTACCCCTGCATTGCATTGTGTGTCAACAAAACGATCTAACCCATCTACAAAAATGCATAAGGCAAATTAGGATCATATAATGTCTTAGTAACCCTTGCCTTGCATTGAAAATATCTCCATAATCTGGGAGTGACAACTTGTGAAAGTCAGATTTGGAGTGTTGATCATATTTTCCCAAGGCCTTTTCATACTATTTGCATAAATTGAGGGATATCTTCATCTCCTTCACCATTTGGGGGTTACAATATAGGTTCTCTTACCTTGGTTGAAAGGCACAACCTAAAATAGTGAGGGTCAGATCAAATCCTTTCAAAGTGCTATCCATCTCTCCACAAATCTGAGTGCCAGTTAGATCACTTCCCCGACTACAAAATGACACACATCATGATCTATCTGACTTCAAGCTTCATGCCATATCTCTGATGCTGCTCAGACTGAAAAGGAGAACAAATTTGGGTACCAACACCTTCTGGCGCCATTACTGGGGAGTTCTTGGAATTTCTTGGTGTTTGTGGAGTGTTTGAAGAGTTTGAGCATTTGTGTATTCAAGTATTTGAGCTGCTACATTGTTAAAATATCATTCTATGCTTCAGATCTGCAAGTTTTAAACAAGGGTTTCAAGTTTTGTCTACCCTTTTTCCATTTCCTAGCAGTTCATACACTTTGGGTGCATTGTGATTGATTGATTTAAGAAGAAGAAGGTCTGATTTATAAGGCTTTGCAAAGTTTTCAGTGCTAGTAAACATTTGAAAGAATTATTTTAGAGCATTTTGCACAACTAAGGTGAAATTCGTTAGTGGGAACTCCATGCTGATTTGATATTGAAAATACCAGTTGTCTTACCTTTCTGTCATTTATAATTTGTTGCTCAAATCTGTAAAACTGGAAGGAAGAAGATCTCTCTTCATCAAGGACTCTGCTAAGAAGTTGTTTACAGATTCAAGAAACTCAGAGCTAGAGGGGAGAAAGGTGTGGAAGGTTGTTGGAGACTTGACTACAAGAAAGGAGATCCCTATTGTTGAGTTTGAAAGTGAGCAGCCTGTTATTGAGGACTACAATTCTTCTTCAAGTGGATCTGATTCAGACAATCCTATTGCTGATTTGAATTCCCCATCAGGTGAGGGACCTTCTTGTGCATTTGAAAGGCTTGCTCCTAAATCTACTCCTGTATTTTCTAAATTTTCTAGAGATCATCAAGAAGGAGAGCCCTTAAGAGAGATCTGTTTTGAAGTTTTCATTCCCATTCCCCAAAGACCTCTCACTCCTCATCAGCTTGTTTCACCTCCAAGATCACCCCCACCAAACAATATGGCTCAGCCTAGACCTCCATTTTTTGTTAACACCTTTGGTCCTATAAATTTTAGAGGAATGGATGGTTACCCAAATGTTGTCCCACAAGATGTCAGAAATAGGTTGCCAAAATTTCAAGGTAACAATGCTATTACTGGTGATCAGCATCTCAAAATTTTTGATAATATGATGGAAGATTTTGAGATAGAGTTTGAGGATGTGTATGTCAAATTGTTTATTCATACACTAGAAGAGGATGCTAGGGATTGGTACAAGGCTCTACCTGATAATTCTATTGATTCATGGACTGAAATGAAAAATGCATTTAGGTTGCAATATGGTGACAAGACTGATCCTAGATTTCTTTTATCTGAGTTTGAGAATATCAAGAAGAACCCTAATGAATCAGTCCATGACTTCAACACAAGGTTTAACAAAACTTTGAGAAGGTTTCCTGTTAATTTGAGGCCTTGTGATGAATCTTGTTTAATCAAATATGCAGATGCATTTGATAAGAAGGCAGCCTATTACCTAAGAGACAAGAACCCAACCAATCTAAGACAAGCTTTCACCATGGCACTTCAAATTGAGAACAATATCAAAGAAATTGGGAAACCTCTCAAGAGAGATGGTGTAAAATTGATAAACCCTGAAAAACCTCAAGCTAGCAAAGGTGCTGATTTAGAAGAGGTTGTGAAAACTTTGGCAGGGGCTGTCAAAGAAATCTCATACAAGTTGGCAAGAGCTGAGAAGGGAATTGGGCAGACTTCACAAGGTCAGCCTAGGCAGCAAGCACAAGATAGATTTGGCAATCACCATAGGAATGAGTAGAGGTTTGATGACAAAGGTAAAGGGCCTATTGGATCTGCAAATAGACATCCTCAAGCACATGAAGGAAGAGTGTTTCCTGATCCCTTAACTACTAGGGTTGTTTTTGTTGAAGAGGTTGCTGATATTGATTGGTGTGATAGGTGTTTTCTGCCCCATCCTCCATGTGAAGTGGACCAACAAAAGGTGAAGCTAATAATGATGATGGTAACTGATAATGATATTTGCATGGTGGGCTATTCTTCAAGATCACAAGGAGGAGCAACATCTACTGAAGTAATAAGTGCTAGGACTGCTGCAACTTTTTGGGATTGCATCAAATGGGTAAAAATATTTCTTCCCCCTCATGCTCTTGAATTTAATGTAGTGCAAGCTTTTGAAATTCCTAAAAATGACTTTGAATACTTAAGAGCTTTGATGATTAAGAAGTATGATGATGGTAATCCTTCAGAGGAATATAGACAATTGTTGATGAATGTTGTTGTAGCTCAAGAGAAAGAGTATAACACTAGAAGAAAAGTTGTTAAGGGAGTTGGGCCTCAAGCCAAACCTAAAACACCCTTGCTCACAAGCATTCCAAAAGAAGCTCCTAGGAGAGAAGCACCTGTCAGAAGTTCTGTTGTCCCAAACAAAAATTACAGTCCTCCTCATGCCCAAGCTGCCAAGAATCCACTGCCATCTAATGAATCTTCTTGTCTCCCTTCCAATGTTGTTTTGCCAAAGAGTGTCCCCTATGACATAGCCCAAGTATTGAGCCAAATTAAAGTGAGTGTTCCAATAATTGAGTTGCTTAGAATTCCTGAGCATAAGAAGAGAGCATTTGAGTACTTGGGATTGAAAGAAGAGAAGGTTACTCCAGGAAGAAATGTAAATGTTGTTGAAACTCCACCTCAGATAATTGTTGACCTTGAAACACCACCAGCAATAGAAGATCTTGGAGAGACACCTGAGGTATATTTGGGGACATCTTTGGTTGATTCCCAATTGAATGTTGATCCATTCTTCACAACTTTGATCATAAAGGATAAGCTACTTCACAATTGTATGTTTGATTCCCGGTGCATCATGTAATGTCATGCCTCTAGAAGTCATGAATGAGTTGGACATCAAAGTGAAAATAAGCCTATGGAAAGTGTACTACCATGGACTCAAGAGAAGTGTTGGTTGTTGGTTGTGTGAAAGGTTTGGTAGTGCAGCTTGCATCTTATCCAGGGAGGAATTTAAAATTGGATGTTGTGATTGTTGATTGCCCTGCCAAATGGGGTATGCTTTTGTCAAGAAAGTGGGCTGCAAGTGTTGGAGGGAGTGTCCAAATGGATATGTCTTTTTCCACCATTCCCATTGAGGGCAGCCTTGTCAAGCTCTATGGAGAAAAGAAAATGTTGCATTTAATTGAGGATCCCAACAATGCTTCTTATGAAGTATTATTTGCTGATGTAGATGCTGAGAATTTCATTGGTTTTGCTGATGGAAAAGAGCACAAAATGGATCAGTCAAAGTGTCTTTAGCAGGTATTTTCTCCTTGGACCTTGCTATTTGATGGAGCTTGCTCCAAATTTTGAAATGGTGTTGGTGTAGTTCTGATTTCTCCTAGTATTGGAAGAATTTGTTTTTTCTTTCAAGCTTAATTTTGAATGTACTAACAACATTGCTGAGTATGAAGCCTTGTTATTGGGCCTAAGAATTGCATGGAATTATGGTGTCAAGGACATCATTGCAAAAGGAGATTCATAGTTAATTATCAAACAAATAAGAAAATTGTATGCTACAAAAAATCAGTGGATGAAACAGTATAAACATGTAGTTTGGGATCTAATTGAAATGTTTGATTCTTTAATATTGTGCATCATGACAGAAGTTTGAATGTTTCTGCTGACAAGTTGGTAGTGTTGGGGTCAAGATTTGGAAATTGCACCATTTCACCTTATTGTGAATACAACATTGAAGTGCTAACTAGGCCAGCTGTCCCTTGATAATGTCAAACATTGGCATGTTTTTAATGATGATGCTTAAGTGCTAAGGTTATTGCAAAACCAAGGTGAGTTTGTAAATCAAAATATTGATTGGGAGCCAATGGTATGCATGATTGAAGGAAGAGAAACTTTGTTTGAGAAAGACATCATCCAATTGAAAACAAACACCATTCCTAGAGGTCTTGTTGCACTTGAGTCAAATTTTAACAATGTTGATTGCATCATAAATAGAAACATGTCTACCTCAAGGGATGTGGAAGAGCATAACTTGGGCAATAATGGTAAACCAAAGAAGATTTGGTTGGGCAGCAATTTAAGTAAAGAGGAAAAACATTCCTATGCCCAACTCTTGAAAAAATATCAAGACTGCCTTGCTTGGTCCTATTCTGAGCTAAAAGCATATAGAGAAGACTTGTTTCAACATGAGATCCCTCTTGAGGCCAAGAATAAGCCATTCAGATAGAGGAAAAGGCCAATTAATCCACTTCTCTCCATGAAAATGCAAGAGGAGTTAAAGAAGTTGAGAGATGGAGGTATTATTCAGCCCACTAGATATTCATCTTGGGTTGCAAACCTTGTGCCAGTCAGAAAGAAGAATGGAGACATCAGAATTTGTGTGGATTTTAGAAATCTAAACAAAGCATCCATGAAGGAAAACTATCCCTTGCCAAATATGGAAAATATGTTGCAGCTTGTGATAGGGTCTGAGTTGCTTTCTACATTGGATGGTTTCTCTGGATACAATCAAGTGGTTGTCAAAGAATCAGAAAGACTTAAGACAACATTCACTACTCCTTGGGGAACATATGTTTTTGTTAGGATGCCCTTTGGTTTGATGAATGTTGGTGCCACTTTTCAAAGAGCAATGGATGTTGCTTTTTCTGGTTACATCAATGAGTTCATTACAGTTTACCAAGATGATGTGACTGTGTTTTCAAGGCAGAGAGGTGATCATTTGCAGCACTTGGAGAAGATGTTGATCAGATGTAGGGAGTATGGAATTTCTCTTAATCCAAAGAAGTGTCATTTTGGCATGCAAAAGGCCAAGATGCTTGGTCACATTGTGTCAAAAGATGGTGTTATGATAGACCCTAAGAGAGTGGAAGCAATCAGCATCCCAAGAACCAAGAAAGGCATCCAATCTTTCTTTGGTCAAATTAATTTTATTAGAAGGTTTGTTTCCAACTTTGCTGAGTTGACTCTTCCAATTACAAGCATGCTAAAGAAGGACCAAGTTATCAAATGGGAGGAGGCTGCCATTCAAGCTTTTGAAGGAATTAAGGATGCACTTAAACATGCACCTATTTTAGCAGCCCCAAACTATAAGAGGCCTTTCCAAATATTTTCCTTTGCCTCTGAGTATACCATTGCTTCTGTTTTGCTGCAAAAGGATGAGAATGGGGCTGAGAGGCCTATTGCCTTCTTTAGTAAGGCTTTACAAGTAGCTGAGCTGAAGTATACAATCATGGAGAAACAAGCATTTTCCTTGGTGAAAGCAACAAAAGTTTTTTAGGCCTTATATATTGAGTTCAAAAGTTGTTGCTTATGTTCCCCACACCATGGTGAAAGACATCTTATCAGAGATGGAGATCTCAAGCAAAAGATGTAGGTGGGTGAACAAGCTGCAAGAGTATGATATGGACATCCAAACCACAAAGTTGGTAAGAGGTTTGGGCCTTGCTAAGCTCATGGCTGAGAGCAACTTGCAGAATGTGGAAGTGAATCAGCTAGAGGAAGAAAGGGTAGATGTGCTTGCAAAGTTGGTAAGTTCTGAGTGGTACAAGGATGTAATCTCTTACCTCAGACACCTGTGTTACCCTAGTCACTTAAATAAAAATAAGAAAAGAGCCCTCAATCTGGCTTCTCAAAAATATATCATCACAGACCTTGGGCTGGCTTGGAAGAACCCTAAAGGTGTCCTCTTGAAATGCATAACTGAAGATGAAGCTCCCAAGATAGTTGCTGATTTCCATGGGGGAGTTTGTGGAGGACACTTTGCTGGAAGAGTAACAACACATAAGATTTTGAGAGCTGGTTATTGGTGGCCTACTCTCTTCAAAGATGCAACCCAGCTGGTTAGAAAATGTGATAGTTGCCAACATTTCTCTGGAAGACTGAAAGCTTCAGGCTCCCTTCCTTTGCAGCCTGTATCAATTGAAGCTCCTTTCAAGCAATGGGGGATGGACTTCATTGGTGAGATTTCAGATCCTTCTAGTGCTAGTCATAAGTGGATCCTTGTAGCCACTGATTATTTTACAAAGTGGGTAGAGGCATTCCCCACCAAGAAAGCAACACACCAAATAGTTATGGACTTCTTGTTGAATTAGATTATATGCAGATTTGGAGTCCAGTCAAGATTGTAGTTGATAATGCCATGTGCTTTAGAGCCAAACCTTTAATGGCAATGTGTAATGAATATGTAATCAATCTGACTTATTATTCAAACTATAACCCCCAAGGGAATGGACAAGCTGAGTCCAACAATAAGAATTTGTTGAAGATCATTAGAATAACCTTGGAGCAAAACAAGAAGAAATGGGGTGAACAATTAAAATTTGTAGTTTGGGCTGATAGGATAACTCCTAAAAGAGCTACTGGTAAAAGCCCATTTGAATTGGTGTATGGAACTCAGGCTTTTCTACCCTTGCACCTACAATTATCTTCATTTCAGTTTTCCCAACAGTTGGAAGATCAAGAGCTTGGCCCATATGAATCAAGGATCAATCAGATTATTGAGCTTGATGAGGAGAGAAGAGCATCCCATCAAAGGCATGTCAGATTTAGGGAAAAATTGAAGAGATTGTTTGACAAGAAGGTCACTCCTAGAGCCTTCAATGTTGGAGATCTGGTTTTGTTGTGGGATAGTAGGCATGAAGACAAGGGCAAGCATGGAAAATTTGATGCATTATGGATGGGCCCTTATGCCATTGATATCAGAATTGGTGAACATACCTTCTTTCTCAAGGACTTAGATGGGGAATTGCTGGAGCTGCCTATTAATGGTAGACATTTGAAGCATTTCTTGGATTAATCCCCAAATTTGAGGTATGCACCAATTGTACAGTTGTATAGTGTTTGGTTTTTTGCTTTGTTTTTGGTGTTTTGTTGGTGTGTGGTTTGCCCTTGTTCTTGGCAACCATTTTTGTCAGGTTCTCAGCTGGTTTTTGGTGATTTTGGCTTTATATTGACTCCTTTTCCCAATGGATATTTTGGCACTTGGTCTATGTTTTGTCCTTGTGGCACTCACTGGGAGTGCCCATCCCCAAGCAAGAGCCGATGTTGGTGCCATTTTTGAGCTTGCACCATGTTGCCCTAATTTTCCAAATCTGTATTTGCTCAAAAATGTTTTACCCTTTGAATTGATGGTCTGAAATTCTTCCCCTCTAGTTGAAATGCTTTAAAATGCTCACAAACTTGTTGTTTTTCCCTAATTTGAAAGAATAATCCAAGTTTTCCCTTTTCTGTGCCCTAGTTTTTCCAATTTTGTGGGCTATGTCATTTTTCCCTTTGCCAGATCGTGGAAAAATTGAAATTGATCAAATCATACTTGTTTGTAATTGAAAATCCAATCCCAAGGTCGAAAATGTTTGGAAATCATGCTTCAGTTGATTTAAAATCAAAAAATCTGCCATCCTTGGTGAAAAAATTGAATTCTAGGGCATCCTTTGAATTATTTACGTTTTGACGGTCAGACGGGCGTCATTTTCCCATCAAATTCATCCTCATAAGGTATTGGCAATGTGGCAGGTTTTCATTGGCTGAGGAAAAGTGGGGAAGTGTTGTAACTTTTCATTTTTCACCTTTTTGACAAATGGGGCATTTTCGGGCCCAGGGACCCATTTTTTCCAAATTTGCCTACGTGGCATGTTCTGATTGGCAGGGGGATGGCGGGTGGTCAGATTCCCTTAAGAATTTTTAGACTTTATTTTGCAAAAATTTTAAAAGTCAAAAATTGGCCCGAAACCCCGCAGCCAATCCGGAGTGGACACGTGTCCTAAAAAACCAAAAAGGGAGGAGCGGGCTGAGGGGGGACTTAGAGTTTTTTAGCTCTAATTCTCTAAAGTTTCAAAATAAGTTTTTCCCCCACTCCAATCAGAGGAGGACACGTGGCAGAAATCAAGGACAGAGCGGGTCGGTGGCCCATGGAGGTAAAAGGGAATTTTTTCCCTTTTTCAAAAAAGGGAGTTAAAATGAAATTTTTGGCCCCCGTGAGCCATTCACAGGTGGACACGTGTCCAACAAGGTCAGAGGGAAGTGCAGGCCATGGGAGCAAAAGGGGACTATTTCCCTTTTTCACAAAAGGGCTTAAAATCAAAATTTGAAGTGCTGGCCTACTAGTGAATCATCAAGTGACACGTGGCAAAGGACAAGGCGGGTCGGCAGGCTGGTGAAGGCAGGAGATATTTTTTTCCATTTTACAAAAAGGACTTAAAATAAAAATTTGAAGCACTGGCTTGCTAGCGAATCATTGAGCGACATGTGGCAGTGGAGAAATTGGATGCGCGGGCTGGTGGAAGGAAAATTGAAAATTTTCCCTTAGCAAAAAAGGGAGTTAAAATGAAAATTGGGCCCATGGATTTTAGCGATAGAGGAAGCGACACGTGGTGAGGGAGAAATCAGAGGTGCGGGCCCGCGGGGCAAAAAGTGAAAATTTTCCAATTTCAAAAAAGGTCAAAATGCATAGAATTGAAGCATGATCCCAATGGGACCCACCATGTGCCATGTGTCAGCTCCAAAATTCAAAGGCGGAGGGGCGGGGAGAAAAAAGTCAAATTTTTCCATTTTTTCCAAAAATGTCAAAAAGTCAAAAATGAGCCTTAATTTTTGATTTCCAATCATTTTTTTCCATGTGTCCGGCCTTATCCAAAAAATTAAAAAGGTAACTCAAGCTTATTTCTAAGTCCGCATCTTCCACGTGGAGGGCCAGGATTAAAAGATGGATAAGATCGATGGTTGTTGTGCATCCATTTGTTTTGACCACCATGGGAGCTCCAGGAAGCTTGGAATCATGATTTTTGCATCAAAATTCATCAAATTTATAGTGATTTTGTGTCATCTTGGCCTTCCAGGATCATTGGCATCACTTTCATGGCTTAATTCTTTGATTTGAGATGTTTTTGAAGTAATTTTTTCCCCAGCCCGAGCAAACACGTGAAATGAAAAAATCAAAAGTTGCAGAGGTAATATGAAAAGGTAAAAAGGTGAAAATGATGAGTAAAAGGTGTTTGCATGCCTCAATGATGAAAAACATGCCTCAGGATGGATAATGATCCAGATATTTATAATGATTTAATCTTTTTGGGCACACCAGACAACTTGCGAGTGTTTTTCTGTTTGATGTCATTTTCATTGAATCATGAAGAATTGTTGTAACAGAATTGAGCCCATGGAATATTCTTTACTTGGGAAAGAAGGATCAAATGTGGCAAGAGATATATAATGCATTTTGGAGAAATGCAAAAGGGGGAGGGGAAAAGTTGAAAATCACGAGAAAATTCTGAGAGAAGGCTCATTTTTCTGAGAAACCCACCAAAGAACCAGAATAATTTCTTCTATGTTGGATCTTCATGTATGTGAGTTGGTTACAAGTGTATAGCCATCACACAGCTCTGAGATTGTTCATGAAACTCTCCCCTGCTGATGAATCTAACAAGCTTTTGAGTTAATCTATGTTTTTCTGGGCAATATGATGTTTGTTATCATTTTTAAATGCCTGCAAATAGTTTTCATTGTTCTTGTTGCAATCTTGCATTGAAAGTCTTTAGAAATCACACAGAATCTCCATTTCTTGTTGATAGTTTAGTGGCATTTGCAATCTCATGTTCAGAAGAGCCTTCATCTGATAAAGAGATAAACAAATTTAAAATCACTTTACCTTCCTTGACTGCAGAGATTGCTTGTAAGCCTTTGGGGGTACCTTAGGCATGGTTTGATCAAGGATTTTTGTGTTTAATTGAGTTCTTTACTTCAAGATTTTGTGGTGAATTCTCAAAGATTGTGTGAAGAGTGCAACCTGGGCTTCCATTTATGCCTCTTCTGGTTGAAAGAATATCCTGATTATTTGAAGCATTTTATCTGATAGTTGTTTCAAGTATTGTAGAGGTTGTCAAAGATCTGATATATCCCAATTTGTCTCATCAACACCCCACCAAAAAATTCAATCAAACAAACTAATCCTACCCATACTACCCCTGCATTGCATTGTGTGTCAACAAAAGGATCTAACCCATCTACAAAAATGCACAAGGCAAATCAGGATTATACAATGTCTTCAGTAACCCTTGCCTTGCATTGAAAATATCTCCATGATCTGGGAGTGACAACTTGTGAAAGTTAGATTTGGAGTGTTGATCATATTTTCCCAAGGCCTTTTCATACTATTTGCATAAATTGAGGGATATCTTCATCTCCTTCACCATTTGGGGGTTACAATATAGGTTCTCTTACCTTGGTTGAAAAGGCACAACCTAAAATAGTGAGGGTCAGATCAAATCCTTTCAAAGTGCTATCCATCTCTCCACAAATCTGAGTGCCAGTTAGATCACATCCCTGGCTACAAAATGACACACATCATGATCTATCTGACTTCAAGCTTCATGCCATATCTCTGATGCTGCTCAGACTGAAAAGGAGAACAAATTTGGGTACCAACACCTTCTGGCAATTGCTGGGGACTTCTTGGAATTTCTTGGTGTTTGTGAGAGTGTTTGAAGAGTTTGAGCATTTGTGTATTCAAGTATTTGAGCTGCTACATTGTTAAAATATCATTCTATGCTTCAGATCTGCAAGTTTTAAACAAGGGTTTCAATTTTTGTCTTCCCTTTTTCCATTTCCTAGCAGTTCATACACTTTGGGTGCATTGTGATTGATTGATTTAAGAAGAAGAAGGTCTGATTTATAAAGCCTTGCAAAGGTTTCAGTACTAGAAAACATTTGACAAATTATTTTAGTGCATTCTTGCACAACTAAGGTGAAATTCCTTAGTGGCGACTCCATGCTGATTTGATCTTGAAAATACCAGTTGTCTTACCTTTCTATCATTTATAATTTGTTGCTCAAATCTGTAAAACTGGAAGGAAGAAGATCTCTCTTCATCAAGGACTCTGCTAAGAAGTTGTTTACAGATTCAAGAAGCTCAGAGCTAGAGGGGAGAAAGGTGTGGAAGGTTGTTGGAGACTTCACTGCAAGAAAGGAGATCCCTATTGTTGAGTTTGAAAGTGAGCAACCTGTTATTGAGGACTGCAATTCTTCTTCAAGTGGATCTGATTCAGACAATCCTATTGCTGATTTGAATTCCCCATCAGGTGAGGGACCTTCTTGTGCATTTGAAAGGCTTTCTCCTAAATCTGCTCCTGTATTTTCTAAATTTGCTAGAGATCATCAAGAAGGAGAGCCCTTAAGAGAGATCTGTTTTGAAGTTTTCATTCCCATTCCCCAAAGACCTCTCACTCCTCATCAACTTGTTTCACCTCCAAGATCACCCCCACCAAACAATATGGCTCATCCTAGACCTCCATTTGTTGTTAACACCTTTGGTCCTATAAATTTTAGAGGAATGGATGATTACCGAATTACTGTCCCACAAGATGTCAGAAATAGGTTGCCAAAGTTTCAAGGAAACAATGCTATGACTGTGATCAGCATCTCAAACTTTTTGATAATATGATGGAAGATTTTGAGATAGAGTTTGAGGATGTGTATGTCAAATTGTTTATTCATACACTAGAAGAAGATGCTAGGGATTGGTACAAGGCTCTACCTGATAATTCTATTGATTCATGGAATGAAATGAAAAATGCATTTAGGTTGCAATATGGTGACAAGACTGATCCTAGATTTCTTTTATCTGAGTTTGAGAATATCAAGAAGAACCCTAATGAATCAGTCCATGACTTCAACACAAGGTTTAACAAAACTTTGAGAAGGCTGCCTGTTGGTTTGAGGCCTTGTGATGAATCTTGTTTAATCAAATATGCAAATGCATTTGATAAAAAGGAAGGCTATTACCTAAGAGACAAGAATCCTACCAATCTAAGACAAGCTTTCACCATGGCACTTCAAATTGAAAACAATATCAAAGTTGTTGGGAAACCTCTCAAGAGAGATGGTGTAAAATTGATAAACCCTGAAAAACCTCAAGCTAGCAAAGGTGCTGATTTAGAAGAGGTTGTGAAAACTTTGGTAGGGGCTATCAAAGAAATCTCATACAAGTTGGCAAGAGCTGAGAAGGGAATTGGGTATACTTCACAAGGTCATCCTAGTAGCAAGCACAAGATAGATTTTGCAACCACCATAGCAATGAGTATAGGTTTGATGAAAAAGGTAAAGGGCTTGTTGGATCTACAAATAGACATCCTCAAGCATGTGAAGGAAGAGTGTTACCTGATCCCTTAACTGCTAGGGTTGCTGTTGTTGAAGAGGTTGCTGATATTGATTGGTGTGATAGGTGTTTTCTACCCCATCCTCCATGTGAAGTGGACCAGCAAGATGGTGAAGATAATAATGATGATGGAACTGATGATGATATTTGCATGATGGGTTGTTCTTCAAGCTCACAAGGAGGAGCAACATCTACTGAAGTAATAAGTTCTAGGATAGCTGCAAATTTTTGGGATTGCATCAAATGGGTACAAGTCTTTCTTCCCCCTCATGCTCTTGAAGTTGATGTAGTGCAAGCTTTTGAAATTCCTAACAATGACTTTGAATACTTAAGAGCTTTGATGATTAAGAAGTATGATGGTGGTATCCCTTCGGAGGAAGATAAACAATTGTTGATGAATGATGTTGTTGTAGCTCAAGAGAAAGAGTATAATACTAGAAGCAAAGTTGTTAAGGGAGTTGGGCCTCAAGCCAAACCTAAAACACCCTTGCTCACAAGCATTCCAAAAGAAGCTCCTAGGAGAGAAGCACCTGTCAGAAGTTTTGCTGTCCCAAACAAAAATTACAGTCCTCCTCATGCCCAAGCTGCCAAGAATCCACTGCCATCTAATGAATCTTCTTGTCTCCCTTCCAATTCTTTTTTGCCAAAGAGTGTCCCCTATGACATAGCCCAAGTATTGAGCCAAATTAAAGTGAGTGTTCCAATCATTGAGTTGCTTAGAATTCCTAAGCATAAGAAGAGAGCATTTGAGTACTTGGGATTGAAAGAAGAGAAGGTTACTCCAGGCAGAAATGTAAATGTTGTTGAAACTCCATCTCAGATCATTGTTGACCTTGAAACACCACCAGCAGTAGAAGATCTTGGAGAGACACCTGAGGTATATTTGGGGACATATTTGGTTGATTCCCAATTGAATGTTGATCCATTCTTCACAACTTTGATCATAAAGGATAAGCTACTTCACAATTGTATGTTTGATTCCAGTGCATCATGTAATGTCATGCCTCTAGAAGTCATGAATGATTTGGACATCAAAGTGACAGCAGCCTATGGAAAGTGTACTTCCATGGACTCAAGAGAAGTGCCGGTTGTTGGTTGTGTGAAAGGTTTGGTAGTGCAGCTTCCATCTTATCCAAGGAGGAATTTAAAATTGGATGTTGTGATTGTTGATTGCCCTGCCAAATGGGGTATGCTTTTGTCAAGAAAGTGGGTTGCAAGTGTTGGAGGGAGTGTCCAAATGGATATGTCTTTTTCCACCATTCCCATTGAGGGCAGCCTAGTCAAGCTCTATGGAGAAAAGAAAATGTTGCATTTAATTGAGGATCCCAACAATGCTTCTTATGAAGTGTTATTTGCTGATGTAGATGCTGAGAATTTCATTGGTTTTGCTGATGGAAAAGAGCAAAAAATGGATTAGTCAAAGTGTTTTGAGCAGGTATCTCCTCCTTGGACCTTGCTCTAAATTTGGAAATGGTGTTGGTGTAATTCTGATTTCTCCTATATTGGAAGAATTAGTTTTTTCTTTCAAGCTTAATTTTGAATGTACTAACAACATTGTTGAGTATGAAGCCTTGTTGTTGGGTCTAAGAATTACATGGAAGTATGGTGTCAAGGACATCATTGCAAAGGGAGATTCAGAGCTAGTTGTCAAACAAATAAGAAAACTGTATGCTACAAAAAATCAGCAGATGAAGCAGTATAAGCATGTAGTTTGGGATCTAATTGAAATGTTTGATTCTTTCAATATTGTGCATCATGATAGAAGTTTGAATGCTGCTGCTGACAAGTTGGTAGTGTTGGGGTCAAGATTTGGAGTTTGCACCATTTCACCTTATTGTGAGTACAATGTTGAAGTGTTGACTAGGCCAGCTATCCCTGATAACATTAAGCATTGGCAAGTGTTTGATGATGATTCTCAAGTGTAAAGGTTCTTGCAAAACCAAGGTGATTTTGTAGATCAGCATATTGATTGGGAACCAATGGTGTGTATGACTGAAGGAAGAGATACTTTGTTTGGAAAATATATTATCCAATTGAAAACTAACAACATTCCTAGAGGCCTTGTTGCTCTTGAGTCTAATTTTAACAATGATGATTGCATCATCAATAGAAACATGTCTTGCCTCAAGGTATGTGGAAGAGCATAACTTGGGCACTAATGGTAAACCAAGGAAGATTTGGTTGGGTAGTAATTTAAGTAAAGAGGAAAAATAGTCCTATGCCCAACTCTTGAAAAAATATCAAGACTGCCTTGCCTGGTCATATTCAGAGCTGAAAGCATATAGAGAAGACTTGTTTCAACATGAGATCCCTCTTGAGGCAAAGACTAAGCCATTCAGATAGAGGAAAAGGCTAATTAATTCACTTCTCTCCATGAAAATGCAAGAGGAGTTAAGGAAACTGAAGGAGGGAGGGATCATTCAACCCACAAGATATTCATCTTGGGTTGCAAACCTTGTGCCAGTCAGAAAGAAGAATGGAGATATCAGACTTTGTGTAGACTTCAGAAATCTGAACAAGAGCATTCATAAAGGACAATTATCCTTTTCCAAACATGGAGAACATGTTGCAGTTAGTGACTAGGATCTGAATTGTTTTCCACCTTGGATGGTTTCTTATGATACAATCAGGTGGTTGTCAAGGAATCAGAAAGATTTAAGACAACATTCACTACTCCTTGGGGAACATATGTTTTTGTTAGGATGCCCTTTGGTTTGATGAATCTGGTGCTACTTTTCAAAGAGAAATGGATGTTTCTTTTGCTGGTTACATCAATGAGTTCATTACAGTTTACCAAGATGATGTGACTGTGTTTTCAAGAGCAGAGAGGTGATCATTTACAGCACTTGGAGAAGATGTTGATCAAGATGTAGGGAGTATGGCATTTCTCTTAATCCAAAGAAGTGTCATTTTGGGGTGCAAAAGGCCAAGCTACTGCTTGGGACATATTGTTTCTAAATATGGTGTTATGATAGACCCTGAGAGAATGGAAGCAATCAACAAAGTACCTATCCCAAGAACCAAGAAAGGCATCCAATATTTCTTTGGTCAAATTAATTTTATTAGAAGGTTTGTTTCCAACTTTGCTGAGTTGACTCCTTCCAATCACATTCATGCTAAAGAAATACCAAGTTATCAAATGGGAGGAGGCTGCCATTCAAGATTTTGAAGGAATTAAGGATGCACTTAAACATGCACCTGTTTTGGTAGCCCCAAACTATAAGAGGCCTTTCCAAATCTTTTCCTTTTGCCTTTGAGTATACCATTGCTTCTGTTTTTCTGCAAAAGGATGAGAATGGGGCTGAGAGGCCTATTGCCTTCTTTAGTAAGGCTTTACAAGCAGCTGAGTTGAAGTATACAATCATGGAAGAAACAAGCATTTTCCTTGGTGAAAGCAACAAAGGTTTTCAGGCCTTATATATTGAGTTCAAAAGTTGTTGCTTATGTTCCCCACACCATGGTGAAAGACATCTTATCAGAGATGGAGATCTCAAGTAAAAGATGTAGATGGGTGAAAAAACTACAGGAGTATGATATGGACATCCAAACCACAAAGCTAGTAAGAGGTTTGTGGCCTTGCTAAGCTCATGGCTGAGAGAAACTTACAGACTGTGGAAGTGAATGAAGTTAGAGGAAGAAAAGGAAGATGTTCTTGAGACTTCATTGGTGAGAAATTGATCCTTGTAGTGATTATTTTACTGTAGTGGCAATCCTCACCAAGAAAGCAACACACCAAATAGTTATGGACTTCTTGTTGAATCAAATCATATGCAATTTTGGAATCCTAGTAAATATTTTAGCTTATAATGCCTTTAGAGCAAATCTTTAAAGGCAATGTGTAATGAATATGGAATCAATCTAACTTATTCTTCAAACTATAACTCCCAGACAAACTGAGTCCAGTAATAAGAATTTTTTTAAGATCATTAGAAGAACCTTGGAGAAATACAAGAAAAAATGGGGTCATCAACTGAACTTTGTAGGTTGGGCTAATAGGACTCCTAGAACACTGAAGGTGTCCTCATTTGAATTGGTGAATGTAACTTAGGCTTTGTTGCCCTTGCACCTGTAATTAGCTTCGTTTCAATTTACCGAATAGTTGGAAGATCAAGAGCTTAGCCCATATGAATCAAGGATCAATCAAATTATTGAGCTTGATGGGGAGAGAAGAGCATACCATCAAAGGTATGTCAGATTTAGGAAAAAATTAAAGAGATTGTTTGACAAGAAGGTCACTCTTAGAGCCTTCAATGTTGGAGATCTAGTTTTGTTGCGAGATAGTAGGCATGGAGACAAGGGAAAGCATGGAAAATTTGATGCATTATGGATGGGCCCTTATGCCATTGATATCAAAATTGGTGAACATACCTTTTTTTCTCAAAGACTTGGATGGGGAATTTCTTGAACTGCCTATTAATGGCAAGACATCTGAAGCATTTCTTGGATTAATCCCCAAATTTGAGGTATGCACCAACTTGTATAGTTGTATAATGTTTGGTTTTTCACTATGTTTTTGGTGTTTTGTTGGATTTGTGGTTTGTCTTGTTGTGTGGTCAGCCATTTTTGTTAGTTTCTCAGCTATTTTTTGGTGATTTTGGCTCATGACTCCTTTGCCTAATGGATTGTTTGGCACTTGGTCTTCATTTTTTCCTTGTGGCACTCACTGGGAGTGCCCATCCCCAAGCAAGAGCTGATGTTGGTGCCATTTTTGAGCTTGCACCATGTTGCCCTAATTTTCCAAATCTGTATTTCCTCAAAAACATTTTACCCTTTGAATTGATGGTCTGAAATTCTTCCCCTCTAGTTGAAATGCTATAAAAATGTTCACAAACTTCTTGTTTTTCCCTAATTTGAAAGAATAATCCAAGTTTGCCCTTTTTTGTGCCCTAGTTTTTTTCCAATTTTGTGGGCTATGTCATTTTTCCATTTGTCCAGATCGTGGAAAAATAGAAATTGATCAAATCATACTTGTTTGTACAATTGAAAATCCAATCCCGAGGTCGAAAATGTTCAGAAATCATGCTTCAGTTGATTCAGAATCAAAAAAAATTTTTCCATCCTTGGTGAAAAAAATTGAATTCTAGGGCATCCCTGGAATTTTTTACATTTTGACGGTCAGATGGGCGTCATTTTCCCATAAAATTCATCCTCAGAAGGGTATTGGTGACATGTGGCAGCTTCTAATTGGCTAAGGAAAAGTGGGGAAGTGTTGTAACTTTTCATTTTTCACCTTTTTGACAAATGGGGCATTTTCGGGCACCCATTTTTTCCAAAATTGCCGACGTGGCATGTTCTGATTGGTAGGGGGATGGTGGGTGGTTGGATTCCCTTGGAATTTTTAGACTTTATTTTGTAAAAATTTAGGAAAAGTCAAAAAATGGTCTTTGAAAGCCCCATAAGTCCAATCATAACAAGTGGACACATGTGTCCTAAAAAACCAAAAAGGGAGGAGTGGGCCGAAGGAGGGATTTTAGAGTTTTTTATCTCTAATTTGTCTAAAAGTTTCAAAATAAAAGTTTCAGGCCCGCTCCAATAAGAGGAGGACACGTGTCACATTTTAATGATCAAAGGTGGGCAGAGCGGGTTGGTGGCTAACGGAGGTAAAAGGAATATTTTTTTTCCTTTTTCACAAAAGAGTTCAGAATGAAATTTTTTTAGCCATGCCCCCATGCGAACAAATCACAAGTGGACACGTGTCCAATAGGTCAGAGGGAAGTGCGGGCCGGAGGGAAATGGGGATTTTTTCCCCTTTTTGGAGAAAAGGAGTTAAGGAAAAAATTTAAGCATGGAGCCTGGCAAGTGAATCATCGAGTGACACGTGGCAGAGGACAAGGTGAGTCGGCGGGCCGGCGGAGGCATGAGAGAATTTTTTCCCTTTTACAAAAAGGACTTAAAATCAAACTTTGAAGCGCTGGACCACTAGCAAATCATTGAGAGACACGTGGCAGGGGAGAAATCAGAGGTGTGGGCTTGACGGAGACAAAGTTGAGAATTTTCCCTTGGCTTAAAAGGAGTAAAATGAAGATTATGCCCATGGGTATGTGGCAAAAGAGAGATGGACGTGGTAGAGGACAGAGTGGGAAAGTTGGGCCGGTAGAGGCAGAAGGAAATTTTTTCCCTTTTACAAAAAAAATTAGAATCAAAAAGGCTAGCCTGCGATGAATCAAACGGAGACACGTGGCAAGGGAGAAATCAAAGGTGCAGGCCCGTGGGGAAAAAAGTGAAAATTTTCCAATTTTCCAAAAAAGGTCAAAATGCTCATAATTGAAGTGCAATCCCAATGGGACCCACCATGTGCCACGTGTCATCTCAAAAATTCAAAGGCGGAGGGGTGGGGGAAAAAGTCAAAATTTTCCATTTTTTCCAAAAGGTTGAAAAGTCAAAAAATGAGCCGGAATTTGTGTCCAATCATTTTTTTCCACGTGTATGGCCTTATCCAAAAAATTAAAAAGGTAACTCAAGCTTATTTCTAAGTCCGCATCTTCCACGTGGAGGGCCAGGATTAAAATATGGATAAGATTGATGGTTGTTGTGCATCCATTTGTTTTGACCGCCACAGAAGCTCCAGGAAGCTTGGAATCACAATTTTTGCATCAAGATTCATCAAATTTATAATGATTTTGTGTCGTCTTGACCTTCCAAGATCATTGGCATCACTTTCATGGTTTAATTCTTTGATCTGAGGTGATTTTGAAATAATTTTTTTCCCTAATCCGTCTAGGAAACACGTGAAATGACAAAATCAAAATTTGTAAAGGTAATTTGAAAATATAAAAAGGTGAAAATTATTAGTAAAAGGTGTTTACATGCCTCAATTATGAAACAACGTGCCTTCAAGGATGGATAATGATCTAGATATTTGTAATGATTTAATCTTTCTGGGCACACCTGGCAACCTGTGATTGTTTTTCTATTTGATGTCATTTTCATTGAATCATGAAGAATTGTTGTAACAGATTTGATCCCATGGCATAATCTTTGCTTGGGAAATAAGGATCAAATCTGGCAAGAGATATATAATGTATTTTGGAGAAATGCAAAAGGGGGAGGGGAAAAGTTGAAAATCATGAGCAAATTCTGAGAGAAGACTCATTTTTCTGAGAAACCCACCAAAGAACCAGAATAATTTCTTTTTTGTTGGATCTTCATGTATGTGAGTTGGTTACAAGTGTATAGCCATCACATAGCTCTTAGATTATTCATGCAACTCTCCCCTGCTGATGAATCTAACAAGATTTTGAGTTAATCTATGTTTTCCTGGGCAATATGATGTCTGTTATCATTTTTAAGTGCTTGCAAATAGTTTTCATTGTTCTTGTTGCAATATTGCATTGAAAGTCTTTAGAAATCACATAGAATATCCATTTCCTATTGATAGTTTAGTGGAATTTGTAATCTCATGTTCAAAAGAGCCTTTATCTGATAAAGAGATAAACAAATTTACAATCACTTTACCTTCCTTGACTGTACAGATTGCGTGTAAGCCTTTGGGGGTACCTTAGGTGTGGTTTGATCATGGATTTTTGTGTTTAATTACGTTCTTTACTTAAAGGTTTTGTGGTGAATTCTCAAATATTGTGTGAAGAGTGCTTCCTGGGCTTCCAT
>CM034157.1:94204498-94311487 GCA_019776745.2 Taxus chinensis
ATATAACACAGATGTTCAATTCATTGAGGAAACATCTTGGGAAGATTCACAAGTAGTGGAGAAGCCACAAATGAATTTAAATGAACCTGTCATTGTGCCTGAACTAGCAGAAGGAAGAGAAAACAATGTACTGAGTTGGACACCCATTTCACAAAGGGGTGAATCTTCAAATGTAAGCAGTGAAAAAATCATGCAAGGAAAAGCTAATGAGATCATCATCAGACTCATTGTAGTAGCCACACAGTAGCAAGGAAGAATGAGGAGTGTACAAGAGATCCATGACTAGTTAAGATATGAAGAAAATGAAGATGAAATGATTAATTTTTATCTATTTTCAGTTGTTGATCATATTTATTTTGAATAAGAAATTAAAGATAATGAATGGTGTAAAGAAAAGTATGAAGAAATGCATGCAATGGAAAAGAATCAAACATGGGAGTTAGTAGATCTTTCTAAACAAAAGGAAGTTATTGGAGTTAACTGGGTTTATAAAACCAAAACTACTCCTGAAGCAAATATTGAAAGACATAAGGAAATTTTTGTTCTAAAAGGCTACAAACAAAATCCTGGATATGATTATAATGAGACATTTTATCCAACAGCAACACTAGAAACTATGAGAAAAATCATTTCCATAGTTACTCATCAAAAATAGGAATTCCATCAAATGAATGTCAAAACAACTTTTCTTAATGGAGTGTTAGATGATGAAGTGTATGTGGGACAGCCACCTGGTTATGATATCCCAGGGCATGAAAGAAAGGTATACAATCTCAAGAAAGAACTGTATGGAATCAAGAAAGAACCAAGGGCATGGTACAGTAGGATAGATTCCTATCTAATTTGAAATGTTTTTAGAAACATCACTAGCGATCCCTCACCTCTATATCAAAGCAAACAATTTGAGATTTTTTTTAAAAAATGTATGTAAATGATTTAATCTTTGTTGGAAATGCAAACAAGCCCATAGATGAATTTAAATAAGCCATGAGGAAAGAGTTTTAGATTATTGATTTGAGATTTTTGAAGTATTTTCTCAGCATTGAAGTCAAGAAAACAGAGGTGTAATGCCCCGCCTCGGGACACCAGAAAACCACACCAAAGGTGACTAAAAATTTGGGTAATTTTTCTTTGAAGCTAGACAATTAATACTAATCCATTCCCGTTAATAATTAATTTATATTAATTTAATTTACCCAAAACTAAATAAACACTAACCCAATCAAACTTGGTTAATTTTATTCTATTAAGTATAAACTAGGTTCATCTTAATTTAAGTCTACACACCCTTTTTTTTTAAATTAGTTTTCTCCCTTTTTAATTAATTTGCCCACACCCCTTCCTATAATTACTTCCCATTCCCATAATAATACCCATGACTCAAAGTGTGTAGGGTTAAATGTGAGCCCTAGGATAGATCTAATCTTGACCCTAGATTTGAAGTTTCCATAATCATCTTTATGTTCTCTTATTTTCTTTTCCATTCCTCTTCTCATTTTGTGTTGTTTTGTCATTTGTAGGTGTAGGTTGAAGAGGATCTTGGATGTTTTCTTTCATGGATATTTTGATTAAAAACCTCATTATTCTATCATATATATATATTATTTTCTTACCCGAAAACTCAGGTTATTGGGTACGTAAAATACCCACAACTATTTTTGTTAAAAGATGCAAATCTGCCTAAGAAATCTCCCTCTCACACACACACACACACACATATATACAGATTTGTGTTTACATAATAATATTTTTTTAATAAAACTGAAACCCATTATTACCTAAGAAAATCGTAGGTTTGCAGTGAGGTAGAAGCGGGGTATGGGATTAGGTTTTAGTGGGGGAGTGTGAGGAAGGGAGTGTTTGCGTGTAAAGGGGAGTTAGACTACGCATTGGGAAGGGTGAAAGCAGTGGGTGTGTGGAGTAGCGTGGGGGATGACTGCACAGGTAGGTGGAGGTTGGGGAATGGTTTGGCCCTTCCCACGTGGCACTTTGCTAAGCTTTAAATCAATGAAACCTTTCCTACGAAATTGCCACTATTTCTTTAATTGAATTCGTTTATTTATTTTTTTTATAAATATTAATGGCTTATTTTATAAAACTATATATATAGAGAGAGATAATAAAATGTAATAAATGTTATAATATGTTTTATAATATTACAATGAAATATTCATTATAATAATATATGTTAACAAACGAATATTTTGTAAGAACTTAAGGTAGTTGTATTTGAAAATATAACTATATGGCATCAAATTTAATATTTTGTATCATATGCCAAGAGAAGGAAATTATCACAAGTTGAAAAATAATAAAACTTGGGTTGTTATCTACATGGACTATGAAATTTAAAAAGTTTTTTTTGGATCAAATCTAGGTTCAAATGTTTTATTTCTTTTTGTGAAAAGAAAGCTTGTGGCAATGTATTTCAAATAAAAGAAGAATCTTGAAATATGTTAAAATAAATTGGTACAATGAATACATATTTTATAATTGATTTTCTAATGCAAGAACCTATTAAGTTTTCACATGAAAAGAAGAGTGCAAACTAATTTCGTCTCTTTGTATAATGCCACCAAACTTTGGAAGAAAGAGACCTATTACAAGGCTAACATTATTTCTAATAAACCAACTTTATTTTCAAAATGGACTTCCATAAATTTCATATTAAATGGATCATTCATTTTACAACATTTATTTCCAAGGAGCTTGAGATCACAATCACCCCATGCTTCCAAAATACCTCAAATACATAAGAGATCAAAATACAAGTCTTCCTTCTAAGATTTAAGAAAGGTTACAACTACAAATGTGAAAATAATTTATAAGTGACTCCAAATAACAAAGAGGATAATTTACAAGAAAGGGTACTTCCCAAATAGCCACCATCATGAGATTACAATGGGAGTGGTGTCCACACAAAGGAAGAAAGAGATAATGAGAAGCCAAGACGGAAAGCAACTCCAACTATCTTCCACTTGAGCTCTCAACTTTGGGTATCATTCCAAGAGGAAAAAAAACAAGAGAAGGGCTTGTTTTACCACCCAACCTTTAAGCTTAATTACATGCCTTTGCAAGGTTGGAAGACATGGTATCCTCCCCCAAGCCCATGGGAGAGATATCTAGCTTCCACAATTGTGCACAAGGTATAGGGAGACATAAAAACATTATATTTTCACATTTAAGACAATATAACACTAATAAAAACTCAAATTTTTCAAACAAGGAAAGGAGGAGAAAACCATATTCGTCCTCCAAAATGGGGAAGAGAAAAAAAGATATATAAAGGTGTCAATAAGTGTGGTCCAACCATAGGATGCACATAACAAGAATATTCACAACCTCCTTATTCTTCCAAATAAAAAAAAACCCTCTTTATTGCTATACCCATTCTGTAAAATCCTTCTTGGGAGGATTTTCAAACCCATTGGTTTTCCTCTCCAAGAATGGTGAAGGGGGTTCAAACTATATGAACCACCTTCTCCACCTCAAACCATATGAGGGGAGTAAAATGAACCTGCATGGCTTACCCATCAAGCCATGAGGTTTGAGAGGGAAAATCCCTCTCTCTTCCTCCATAAACTCCAAAATCCATCAAAACATATAATGGATGGAGAAAAATAAGACATAAAAACATACTCAAGTAACAAACACACATGAAACAAAACACACATTTCAACCTAAGCAAGGCTAAGATCTAGCATAACCTAAAACATACAATGAGCTAAAAAAAGAACTTCAAAAATCTCTCCAACGCTCTAAGTTTTTCCACTTCCTTATCCAAGCAAGCTCTAGCTCCCAAAAGTCTCCAAGCACAAAGTAAAAGTTCCAAAAAAAATCTTCTTTCTCCCCCATGAAGGAGAATTTGAAGAGAACAAAATAAATTTCCTCACCAATGAGAGGGTGACATGTATCACCCCTCTCTTACCTCCAAGTCAAAGATTCCAAATTAAAAATAAGGAAAGATAAATTCACTTTTAACACTCCCTTGAAAAAATGCCCAAAACGAAAATAAAACAAGATTGTGCAACTTTCTACAAAACACACATACCAATCCATCTTAAATGGATGGTGACAAAAGAGAGGGAAAATGTGAGGGAAAATCCATTTATTCCTTTAAATTAAGCCCCCCTACCTATTAGGTAGGGTCTCAGGGCTTATTTACAGGCTAAATGAACTCCCAAAATTAAAAGGGGTCACCTAAAATGCCATAAATAACTCATTTTCAGGTTTGGCACATTTTGGCACAAGAGTAGAAGATGTGGGACCCACAAAAGGGTTCACATGTGACCCTAATCCTCTATAATTAATACATAATTACCCAAATACCAAACTTAATGAAAGTGGGAACCATTAAGTCCCCAAACCAAGCTCACTTAACAAAAAAGAACAACCTAAACATAGATTAATTTTACATGATATACTACATTACAACTGAAGGTCACTCGTGGTGCCCAAAACAATGAAATATAATAATAATGCCTCATACAACTAACATGGTTAGGACTTAGCCCCATGGGCCGCTTGTGCACAATTTTTTGTAGCCACCTGAAACCCACATTCTCCTATGACCTTTCACCTGCACACTGAATGCACACATTAAACGCACACGTCCGATACAATGTAAATCAATTACTAAATAAGTGATCAATGAAAGCTATGATATCATATCATCATCAAGGAATCCTAAATGTGAAAACATGCATATTTACACACAATTTACCATGAGTTAGCCATAGAGATAAATATAAATGGCATACACCCATATAATCAAGCCATGAGAGTAAACTAAGTATCCAACATACATAAATTAGGTCCAAACAACATCGCAATAAGTTAGTATCCGCAACATCAAATGAAAATGTGTCAACATACTAATCAAGTCAAATTAGCGCTAGGTGCCCAAATCACCATACATGTCCAAGAAGGTCAAATATCATAACATATTGTCAAAAATATATCAAATCATGTCTATGAATAAAGAATTCAACAGATAATTGAGGCTATAAAAATATGGGCACTACATCCCCCTCTCCTAAAATTAGACTTCCTCTTGGAATTCACTAAAAGAGATAGGGATATCTATCTCTCAATGGTGTAGCATCCTACCAAGTAGTTTTTGTCTCATCATATCTGTCCCACTGAACTCTAACTTGATCTAAATATTGACCCCAAATGGCCAACCTCTAGTGCTACATAATACGGATGGGCTCCAGCCTCCAGTATCCTCCATCCTCTACCTCAAAGTTCGACCTATCCAAATTATGAGAGACATCAGATACATATTTACGTAGTACAGAAACATGAAATATATCTTGGGCCCATGCAAGGTGTGTTGTCAAAGATAGGCAAGAGGAAACTTGACCGATGACCTCAAGAATATCCAAAGCCCCCACAAAATGAGGTGATAGCTTAGAACCCTTTCCATAGTAGATTGGTGTCTTATGTGGACAAAATATCAATAATACTTTGTCACTTACTCAAAAGTGACGATCAGTCCTCTTGGTGTTTGTATACACCTTCAGTGAATGCTCTAGCCTGCTCAAAATGTTGTCTAATCAGAACAACCTGCTGCTCTAAGTCATGTAGGTAAGCTGGTCCCAAGAATAATCTTGTCATCTAGCATGTCCCAACTCAGAGGTGTCCTCCAAGGTCGACCATATAAAGCCTGGTAGGGAGCCATACCAATAGAACTGTGATAGTTGTTTTTGTAGGCAAACTCAACTAAATAAATATAATCTTCCCACTTCTTCTGCTGGTCCATCACATACATCCTTGAACATGTCCTCTAGTACCTGATTAACTCTCTTTGTCTGCCCATTTGTCTCTGGATGGTAAGTTGAGCTGAAATTAATCCATGTACCCAGAGCGTCCTGAAAGGAAGTCCAGAAAACTGAAGTGTAAATGGTGTCCCTGTTGTTGATGATGGTTTTCAGAATCACATGCAACCTTACAATGTCCTCCATAAATAATTTGGCGATGGCTTGTGCATTATAGGTGATCTTGGTTGGCAAAAAATGTGCAACCTTGGTCAACTTATCCACAGTGACCATAATGGCATCATTATGATAAGAGGACATAGGGAAACCAATAATGAAATCCATTCAGATCACATCCCATTTCCACTCAGGAATATCATGAGGATTGTTAGAGTATTGCGGGATGAAAATGATTTTCTCACATTTCATTTTTGGACCTTTTGAAGAATTCTCAAACCAACATGCAACATTAAATATGTATACAACACCATCGAAGACTTGGGAACATAGATTATGTCACACCCCCACCAGAAGCATAGGTTAACCATATTGACTCATAGATATGTTCCCTCTTTATGCCACAATGAGAGCTTGGTGGCTAATTCTTTGACTATGAGACTACGCAGATCACCAAATTTAGGCACATAAATGTTCCTATAGAATTGAAGGATACTGTTGTGTATCCAAATTGTACATATTTGGATATATGACAACTTGATAAAATGAGCTATGATGGACTCCAACATGTGGCATTTATCAACATCATTTAGCCTATCCTCTTGAACATTTTGTATAATCCTTGGCTATCAAGTGATGACTACAATTCTCATAAAATGCAAGCATTCTATGTGGGTCGCCTAGTCTTAGAACCATCATCAATTGACACTTTTCCATTCTCCTAATGAAATACCATTACCTAAATATGGTCCTTACAGAAGAACTCCATCCAATGTCACTAGATCGAGAAACCAACTATAACATGATCTGTGAGAAGATATTAGCATGGATACCATTGAATGAGGGAAATTCCTCCAAATGAATGGTACCTTAGAAGGAAATTATGCCACTGCACGAGAGCATGAGACAACTGTTCCAAGCTCCTAACTCAAGGGTAGGACCCAGTTAAGCCCATAATGATATGAGTCTTACATGACTCAAAGTACTAATAACCTGACGCTCCTGCATACCCACTGTCTCATCACAATTTACCTAGCGATGCATTTAATAAAAAAAAACATTCCACTTTAGAAAAAAGGTCCATAACTTCTAAGATAGATGTCATGGTTAACCTTTCCTTAATAAACTGGAATTCCTTCTCAAACTTCTCTGATCAATCTTGATTCCCTTTTCTCTAAAAGAGAAGTCCCAAAGTAGGAATGGAGAATATCTCCATTAGATGATGGTCCTAAATCACGATTTAAGGTATTGTCCTGTTAAACCCATAAAAACTCATGCAATTTATTAACATGATGTAGAAAAGGCGTTGGCCAATCCATAATTGTTCTATATGTTTGACCCAAACAAGCCTTTCATGATACCATTTCTACTTGTGTGAAAATAATATGTGTCCCAAGTATTGAATCTAGCCATGGTGAATAGATGATGAATATGGTTCCAAATTAGCAAACAACTAAAGCTCCCTCAATCCATCTTATCTCCCTGATCTCATATGCTCCTCAAGATCCTCCTTATGGACCATGTATTATGATGGATCCAAAAGTATCATCGTGGGGGAACACTAAGAAAAAGTGATTTCTCATGGGATAAATCTTCCTTTTGAGTACTTCATTCATTAGAATCATAAATGCACCAGATGGGGCATTGGTTAAACCAAATGTAGGACACCAATGAATTGGTTATCCTCCTTTTACGTCTGCAGATAGACTTGGTATTCTGAATGACTTCATATCCTGATGTGCATTAACAACGAATTACCTACCAATTAGTATAAGTCTATCAGAACGATTTTGGAGAATACTTATGCTCCCGGCTACTAATAAAGCATGCCATCAATCATATGTTAGTTCGGATGACTTTTATTTTATTGTGACTATTAAATATGAGCTCCCTGAATAGTATACAAACCAACTATTAGATGTATTGTTAATACATTCTAAATGGTATTTTCACAAATCTATTGGTGATTCCTTAAGATGATTTTTTGTCTCACTGAGGGTGAATGTTTCTCTCATCAAGAAAGGATCTCCTACTCAAGAAGGTTTCATTGAGATAAATGACCTCATGTTGGATTACATCATTGACATAGGGTTACCTAGGAACTGAGTGATGGGTCCATTGTACACTAAATCTACATGCTTACAATACACCTTTCCTGCCCTCACATTACCCCAGAAGGGGTTTTTCACCTGGAATTTGCACCATCTGCATACTCCCTCAGGAAGTGAATACTATGATTCGTATCCATAAGATCAAAGACTAAAATTCGAGTCCTATCTTAAAGATCACTAATGATGTTTGCAAAACTGAACTGAGGAAGATTTGGATAACTCTATAGATCCACTTGAGTTTCTTAGAAGAGTAACACTTCTCTCATTCAGAGACAGGCCATCTACATAAATGATATGGATGAATTGAAGAACCAAGATGATCCTAACAATCAAAGTCTTTATTTATGTAATCCACCTTAGCCTAAGTTGAGCTACCAGATAAGGCCCTACTCACCTAATTATCTAATGATTTCACCTTAGGATTACTAGAGGTATCACTTAGTAGGTCCAGTGTAGTGGATGAAGATTCCTACATCAACCTAGTTACAAAACTCCAAAGGTAACTAGGTCCACGGTAAAAGTTAGAACCTATATGCCAACTCCAAGATAACATCTAATGGTGAAAGATGACCTAGTTATCAAAATCCTTAAATTTGGTTTCATTATACTAGTATATATATACGAATCTGATTATCACTTTAATCAAAGTTAGTATTGAGACAAATAATGACCAAGATTCGTACATGTTGTCTCAATGTATTTGTTCTGATGCGTACCCTAGCAGTTATCAACCGTTACAGATATATTATTTTCCATTCCCCTACTATTACCCATTATTATTAAAAAATCGGATGGATATGATATCCTCTGCATATCCATGGATGAGTTATTTGGTATATAATCAGATACACACATAATGATTAGAGAGACCCAGATAATAAGAATAATCTCATTCACCACCCCTCTGAGATGGAAACCTTCTATGTACAAGGTCATGGCCTTTTACTCCTTATGCCAATGTAAGGGAAACTGCTACCAAGTGAGTTGGTTATACCCACATATTCCATGTACCTAATTCACAAAATCATTAAGCTCCTACTATTATTTTCCAAATAACTAGCACCACCTCAAATGCAAGCTCTAAGGGTGAACACTAACATTCTAGTGTGATTGGTGTAACTGATGGGATCACCACTCAAGCTATGGGACTTGTGGCTTGAACCCTCGATACCTACTAGGTAGAGACCAGATTCCTCTTCCTAGGGGGTGGTGTACTACACATGACTCTCTGAATGCAAGATAAATGACTAACTAGTACCTATGTCCTAAATTTTTCAAGGGATCCTATCTCAGTAGAGATGTTGTGAGGAAATATTCTCCTATAGCTAGAAGTGGTGATGCACTCAAGAAATGGTCTATCTCAAGCATAGGAGGAGATAACATCCTAATTGGCTTGCCGATGAAGAGATATGTCATCATTGAGGCCTCGAATGAACATTCATTACAAACCCAATTTACATACAATACTGTCACTCCTTGATAAGTACACATGACCTCTAGAAGACCCTGCAAAAAAAAACCATAGTTCTCACAGTTCATGCCTGTAAACATGTCAGAGAGGCAAATAGAAGAAAAAAAAATCATGAAAGGACATATAATCCTGATCACAAAACATAATTCTCATTACATATAGCAAGCACTTGCACATTGCTCATCAATTATATCCTAGGTCATTGTATCTCGAGTCAAATAGAGCTACCTCTCTACAATTCCTAGAAGAAATGCTTGTTATGTCTCGGAGGAGATGTATGGAGAACCTTCATTTAACAATTTAGCTCATAAGAGTGCAAGAGGTGTTTGAGACCACAATGGAACCGTCCCCAAGTTGTGGGACCTTGCAAGCTTGGGATGGATCTCTAGAGAAGGCTGGTTCCTCTATCTATTTCTACTACTACTGCTACTCCTAGTGCTGAAAGGGGAAACTAAGCTAAGAATGCCAAGGGACCAGGGAAAGAAGGATAACATGAAGTAAACTACACTAAAAGGTGATAGCACCAGAAAAGAGGGATGAACACTATCTGTTCTGAGCAAGAATGATAGGGAATGTGTGAAAGGAGGCTAGGCATGAGTAGCACAGTGAAACATGCATTCACCAGATCGTTCTCATGGAACACAACTAAATATGGAACTGCAGGGGACCTAAAGTAGCACAACCAACACACAACGCAAAAGAAAAGGCAAGAAGAAGGAATGCAAACACGTTAGGATAGAGAATAGTCACAAAATGATGCTTCTATTACTTCCAGAAATGCACAGAGTTGTTACAATGATGAAGGAGGCTGATATCCACATGCAAGAGCCAAACATAGAGGTCTGCAACTCAAAATACAGAAAATATGGAGTCCTTAGCAAAATGCGTAAGGATCCAGAGTGTCCAACATAACAAATGAGCCTTGCTCTTACATTTATAGATGAATCCATGGAGGAAGAAGGGAAAAGGAGGGAAAACCTGAATTTGAAACACAACCACCAACAAGAAGCATTCAATGTCTACAAATCCACTTGGAAATCTATGAAATATGCTTCCCCATGCCTGTTTGATGTGTTGAAGACAAAGGAGGGTGGATCATACCAAATTGGGTGGTTGGAGCAATCAGATCTACTCATCAATGTTCAGAGAGATGTTTTCCCATTTCTCACCTACCAGATCCACCAGAATTTGAATTTTGAATTTCTGGCACTGTAGCTGATGTCAGCAGCTCTCTGACAAGTCTAGGGTGTGCCGATCTGAGCTCTGTAGCAGAAGATATGACTATCAGAAGATGTTAGAGTCATCGGTGTATGAAAAACACATGGTGCATGTGGATTGGCTGAGATGATGGCCAAATGTACAACTATTTGTCATTTCTGCCATGTGTCAATCATTGATTTGTTGCAAGGATTTGGTGCCCTGTTGGCACACTTTGACTGGTTGCGTGTGACACACTTAAGCATGTCAAAAGATGATCTGGCACAGAAGGGTATGAGGGAAGGGCATGGAGAAAATAGAGGAAGGTGTAGAGGGGGCACGTGTGATGCATGCGTGTGCGGGGAGATGAGCAAACTGGTGAGCAGAGAATGTATGGTTAAGGCACAACTATTACAAAGTAATGGGTGTGGTGCGTGAAGGGCCAAGGACTTAGTAGTAAGTGTGAGGCACGCGGGATGGGAAGAAACTGACTAGGAAGAAGGTGAATGCGTGGAAGGTGGGTGCAAGGGAGAAGTGGAAGGAGAAAAGGAAAGGGGTGCACAGGTAAACTGTGACCAAGGGAATGTGCCAAGTGATTTTGAGCATGTGTAATTCTTCAATGAATAACTTAGGGCCAGAATGTGTATGCAAGTTATCCAAATCACTAGGAGAGCTATTTGGATAACAATTTTGGTGACTTTTGGGGCCATCTTCCTGCTAGATGAAAGAGATCAGTAGCCTGAAGCATCCATTGGGCATGGAGTCTACTTGTTCAATCATGAAAATTCCCCCTGTGATCACTTGAGAATCATTTCTGCACTCTGTTCTGAATCTCACAACTGCTGAGAGAAGCTCTGCACTCTGGAAGTAACAAAAGAGCACATGCAGGAAGCATGTGAGAGGAAAGAACTATGTACAAACAAACAACATGTGTGGAGCACACTTGGAGGAATTGAAACTACTCTAATATATACAACATGATGCAACAAACCTAATGGAAGGGTTTGAGATAGATCCCGTTTACTGGGATTTGCAGTAGTGTGCTTCCATCAAGATGAGTTAACTCGAAAGAGTTAGCTTCTTTGCAGGACTTGATGATGTATGGGCCAATCCAAAGTGCATCAAACTTTGAATGGCACCTTGGTTTAGCTTTGTTAGCATCCCATTTTAGAACTAGGTCTCCAACTTTGAAAGCTTGAGGCCTAGCCTTTCTGTCAAACCATTTCTTTGTTTCTTGTTGATGTTGTTCTAGCTTGATCATGGCAGAGTTTCTGAGTTCTTCAAGATGAACCAGCTCTTCCATCTTGATTTCTCTCTGATCTGTGCCTTCAAATTCTAGTTGTTGGGAAAGTGCCAATGAATCTAGTTCTAGTGTCAGAGGAAGGTCAACCTCCTTACCATAGATAATCTTGTAAGTTGAAGTTCTTATTGCCTTTTTATTGTGATTCTATCTACCCAGAGTGCGCAAGACCTTTGTATGCCACTGTCTTTGGCTGATGTTCATTGTGCACTTCATGATTCTGATCAGGTTCTTGTTTGTTGATTCTGCCAGACCATTTCCCTGAGGGTAATAGTTGGAAGAGGTTTTCAGGTAAATGCCCAGACTTAGAGCCCAATCAGTGATTTTAGCACCAAGGAAGGCCTTTGCATTATCAGAGATAATGGTTTGAGGAATGCCAAACCTTGTGACTAAACCCTCGAGAAAGTCAAGGATGACTACCTCAGTTGATTCCTTAAGTGTGACAGCTTCTGTCCATCTGGTGAAGTAATCTGTAGCTGTCAGCACCCATTTATGTCCAGTGCTTTAAGGTAGATTGATCATGCCTATGAAGTCGATACCCCATTGTGCAAAGGGTTGATCCTTGGATTGGTCAGAGGGGGAGCACTGCCAATATTGTCTTTCCTACAAAGAAAGTGCATTCCTTGCATTTTGTGACCCACCTATGTGCATCTGCAAATAGGGTAGGCCAAAAGATACCTGCCATTATGATCTTCATTGTTGTAGTTTTGGCAGAGAAGTGTCCACCAGAGAATCCATCATGAAATTTTGCTAACACTTTTTCAGTCTGCGCGCCATTGATACATCTTAACAACATGCCATCAAGATTCCTTTTGAAGAGAATTCCATCAATCAACACATAAGGGATAGATTGTAACCTCAGATGTCTTCTCTTTGCTTTATTTAAACTAGGAGGGTATGCACCCTTGGAAAGGAATGTGATCATGTCCTTCATCCAGTCATGTGTGCCAGGGTCTATATTCTGTTCAAGTTCCACATGTGGAAGGTCTTCATCCAGAAATAATGAAGCCTCAGGTTCACTCTGTGCATCCTCAGCAATCTGCTTGCAGAGTGCACTACCTCTTACCAGTTTTGTGGCCTTAATAGTCACATCATATTCCATGATTTTGGTCACCCATCGTGCTCTCTTCTCACTGATTTCTTCTCCCATGATGAAGTCTCTGACAGATGAGTGGGAGACTAACACCTTGATATGATTTGTGGTGAGCATACTTTTGAATTTCTTGAGCGTGCGCATGATGGAAAAGACCTTGCTTCTCCATGTGACTGTATTTCAATTCATAATCCTTCAGCGTTTGGCTGAAGAAGGCCACTGGTTGTTCTAGCCCTTGTTCATTTTCTTGTGTTAGGACAACAACAACACTTGCATCAGCACCATAAGCATAAAGGATGAAATCCTTTGAATAATCTGGATTGATGAGTGTTGGCACACAAGCAATCTCCTTCTTGATCTTGTTGAAGCTTTCTCTTCCTTCTGTTGTCCATCTGAAGGCTATGTCCTTCTTGAGCATAAGGGTGATGGGCTGAACCAGTCCTGCAAAGTTAGGGATAAAATGCCTAAAAAAGTTAATCTTGCCAAGGAAGGACTGTAAGGCCTTTTTGTGCACTGGCAGGGAAAGGGCTAGGATGGCTGAAATGTGCTCAGGATCAATTGTGATGCCATCCTTTGAAACCACATGGCCCAAGAGCTTTCCCTGTGCCACCACAAAATTGCACTTCTTGGGGTTAAGAGATACCCCAAATTCTCTGCATCTCTCAAAGACCTTTTCCAGGTGTGCCATGTGATCCACACTCTACTTTGAGAAGACAGTTATATCATCAAGGTAAACCAAGATGAACTCATTGATGTAACCTTTGAAGGCAATATCCATGGTGCGCTGAAATGTTGCACCCACATTTGACAGACCAAAGGGCATTTTCTGATATGCATATGTTCCCCACTTGGTTGTAAATGTTGTTTTGAATTGATCCTCTTCCTTGACCAGGATCTGGTTGAAACCTGAATACCCATCTAGCATGGAGAATGTCTGTGTGCCAGCCATAGTCTGCAGAATCTACTCCATTGAAGGCAAAGGATAATGATCCTTTAGAGATGCCTTATTCAAATCTCTGAAATCAACACAGAGTCTGATTTCACCATTTTTCTTACACACTGGAACAAGATTTGTGACCCAGGTAGAATATTTGATGGGAAAGATAATTTTTCCTCAATGAGTTTGGATAACTCCTTTCTCATGAGGGGCTCTATTTTTGGATTGACTGGCCGTTGCTTCTGTCTGATGGGCTTTATACCAGGATCAAGGTCAATGGAGTGTTGAGAAACACTTGGATCAAAACCTTTGAGGTCTTCATACTCCCATGAGAAAATATCACTGTATTTTTGACAGAGAGAGATGAAGGCCTATTTTTCTTCATGCGCACAAGTCCTGCTGAGCAGCAACTCTTTTCCATGTGCAATAGTAATGGAGGAGCAAGTATTCTTGTGTGGTGTGCATGTATCTTTCTTCACCCTTGAACTCATCATCAGGGCTGAACATTTTCTCTAAGGTGACCAGCCCTTTAGGAAACTTATTTGTCTTCAGCTGTATTACTTGGTCACCATAGCTGTCATGCAAGTCAGCTTGCATACTTGATGAAAATTCAGCTTCATTCTGGATAAACTGGATGATCTGTGTGTCACTGTCAAACACTTGCCAGCTGGTGTTATTGTCTGGAATGGATGGTCTGATTACCATCTTAATGTGTTGAGTGTTTCCTTTGACAAAGTCCTCAGCAGGAGAAAACTGTGAACCGAGTGCGGCCATTTGGTCAGCTTCTTTGTTCATTCTACGTGGGACTACCTACAGATTAAGGGCATCAAAGCTCTCAAGTAGGTCCCAAACTCTATATTTATAAGCTTTAAGAAGCTTATTCTTTGTCTAGCATTTGTTGGTGACCTGGTGGATGATCAATTCTGTGTCCCCAAAGATCTGCAGTGCTTTAATTTTCTTCTTTTCAGCAATGAGCAAGCCATGCACCAGTGCTTCATATTCTGCCACATTGTTAGAGCATGCAAACTACAGCCTATGTGTGAAGAATAATTTCTCATCCTTAGGGGAAATGAGAACCACTCCTTGCTCCCATGCCATTTCTGCTTCTGGATCCATCAAAGTACAACTTCCATAGACCAGTTTGAACTTTGTCTCCCATGAGCGCACGTGGAAGCATAGCGTCTTCTTCTAGAATGCAATAAGTACCAAGCCCAGTTTCATAGGCTTCCAGTTCTTCAGCATAGGGATCAAATTTGTGATGCCTTTCCACCCATTCATCAAGCACTAGGTCTGGAACAGAGGGTGGAAGAGACTGCTCTTCAGGAACTGAAACTTGTTCTTCTTGGATAAGACAATTGGCTTGGAGAGGGGATGGGACATATGACTCTACATGATAGGAAAATATAGGCTCAGCTTGTATGGTAAACTGGGTACCATACCTTGTCTTGAGTAACATATGAGACCAATCAGAAGACAAGTAACCACCCACTTTAGCAGTAAATTCTCTTGATAGACATAGGGAAAACAAAGGAGGCAGGTCAATAATTGACACATCTTGAGTAATTGTTAGGCTTGGACATGCATGGAGGGTTAACTCAAGATCCTTGATGACTCCTAAGGTGGTTACAATTGAGCCATCAAGTTGTAGGACTCCTTTAGACAAAGGGCTATATTTCAGACCTAAGACATCAACTATCTTCTTAGGCATAACAGAAGTACTAGCGCCTGAGTCAATCATGCAGTTATGCACTAGGTGTTTACCTATAATCAAGGACATATAGAAGGGTGGGGTTTTAACAACTTTACTTACTTGTTTCTCCTCTTCTTGGAAGATTTTGATAGAAGTGCATGGCTTCTGCATAACTGGGTCAGCATGCGGGAGTTGCGCCAGAGCTTCATGCAACAAATCCCACTGAGATGGAATGGTCAGGGCATCCCACATTGTGACATTTATGTTTGTTCTCTTCATCTGGTCAACAATGCTGAATGGAAGCCCCCCATCTTGTGCATTTGGGGAACAACATCCCTTCTTGACTGTTCAGGCATGGAAGCCTAAATTTTAGCTGGGGCAGAGGCTTGGCCTACCAAATGAGGGGTGCGTGCTGTTTCAGAAGGAGCTTTACGAGGGGCCTCCTGCATAGGGATTTGAGCACTTTTACTACAAGATGCCTTGTCTGATTCTTTCTTCTTCTGAGGATCTTCTTGCATTTCCATGGTTATAACATGTGTGCTCGACTCTAACATTCTTTTCTTGTATCTTGTGTTGTCCGCAACTTGGGCATGTAGTCTGTTTGTATCTTTTATAGCTTGGTTGATTACACAGAATTCCTCTGCACTAAAGAAATTCAAATTGGACTTCTGGAGGAACTTCTGGTCTTCTGGATTATCTGCTTCGTGGTCACTTTTTGAGGGCTCACAGGCTGAAGCATTCTAGATCATGAAGGCTTGGGCACATGCAACATTAGCACAATGATATTGACTATGAGGCATGTTGCAAGGGAAGCACCATTCTGACTCTTGTGCCAAGTTGTTCTGAACTGGAACAAGCACTTGACTTGCACTGGGTGCTAGGAGAGAAGGCACGGGAGGAACAACTTGCAAGGGTAGATGTGCATTAGGCTGCCATCTATCATTCTACTGATTGGGTGCATATATTTGATTTCCATATTGATTCCACCAGGGCTGATTGCCTTGGCCATGCACCTGATTGGAATTGCCTCTATAGGCTTGTGCCTGCTACTTTTCTAATGATATGACCTTGTTTGATAAATTTCTGATCAAGGCCTTCAATTCTTCATCTTCCTTTTGTTGTGATGGAGAATAGGATGTTGAGGCAACTGGTTGCATGCTTTTCTCAGGGATAGGAATAGGGGTCACAGAAGGTTGGGGCGCATGTGACATTCTGGGAACAAGGGCATGGGTGGTCTAGGAGCCAACTTTCCCACCTGAATGAGACTATTTTCTACCCTTACTGCAATGCTATAAGTAGCTGGTAAAGTCCTACCTCCCATAGATTGGATCATAACTGAAATATCACTGTTGAGCACCTTCAGATAATAAAGGAAAGCATGTTGGGCTGTAGGTCTTACCACAAGAGGAATTCTGTCCCAAGTCTTCTAAAATCTGATGTTGAAATCAGTCATCTGCTCATTGGGTGCCCTCCTTGTTGTTGTCAGTTGCTCCACCAAAGATAGGTGATCTGACTTATCTTCAAAGTAATTACAAAGAGTTGTTCCCAGCTCATCCTAGGTGGTAATTGATCTAAGTCTCAAGCCTCGGTACCATTGAAGTGCTTTACCTTTGAAAGAGGCTGCAAGCAACCTGACTGCTACATCATCATGTGTGATCAGATAGAGTGAACACACATTTTCTATATCCTGGATATGCTCCTGAGGGGTGACTTGATTCTCACCAGTAAAGTAAGGAATACTCTTGAGTGTGCCATTTGGCATATCATGCTGCACATAGCCAGGAGTAAGGGACTCCCTCCATCAAAGTTTGCAAGGATTATTAATGGAGGAGGTTGCTGATGTGCCATTGTAGGGCACGCAGGTTGTGTGTTTTGAGGAGGAGTTGAATGGGCATGGTGCACTGGAGATAGAGATGCACACGTGGGATTTATGGAATGAACTCTTCTCAGGGATAACTAGAGGTATTCAAAAGAATCTTCAGCTACAACACTTCTTCTTGTGTGCACTCTTCTCATGAAATGCTCAGGACTGCTGAAACAGAGATCTTAAAATATTGGGAGTCACCAGATGTGTTTAAAATGAGGCTCTAAAGGCTAAAATACTAAGTTCACACACAAGAACTTAGAGATATGAAATTTGAGCTTTCAATGCTAGTCCCACCGAGCGTCCCAGAAACTGTTGGTTGCTCAAACATGCACCCATGTCTTGGATCTTGAAAAGGCCAAGGTGTTTGAGACCACAATGGAACCATCCCCGAGTTGTGGGACCTTGAGCTTGGGATGGATCTCTAGAGAAGGCCAGTTCCTCTATCTATTTCTACTGCTACTGCTACTCCTAGTGCTAAAAGGGGAAACTAAGCTAAGAATGCCAAGGGACCAGGGAAAGAAGGATAACATGAAGTAAACTACACTAAAAGGTGATAGCACCAGAAAAGAGGGATGAAAAATATCTATTATGAGTGAGAATGATAGGGAATACATGAAAGGAGGCTAGGCATTGAGTAGCACAGTGAAAGAGGGTGTCATTAGATTGGGCTTGCACGGAACGCATACTACACCTATGTCAAACTTTGTAGGGGTGCCTGTACGCCGGAAAAGTGACAAGCGAGCGTGGGAATCTACAGGTAACTCTTCCATCGTACCCGACCTCCCGAGGTCGTGCCGAGACAGCCGGTGGGGATGGAATATGCGTGGGATGCAGACAAACTAGTTAGGCAATCTAATGTCTTCAATACGCACTAGTGGAATTTGTGAATCTAAGGCAAAGAAGGCCCTTCTAACCTGAACTGGTGTGATAGATCGATCGGCAAGGATGACTGCTCGAAGGCTCCAATCAATATCGAGCTCTGGCGTGATTCGATCTATGGGTTGTGGAATACGTGGAAAATGACCTGGGATAGTTTCGTGTATGTCTCCAGATAAGGTCATATGGTGGGTAATGAATACAATCGACTCTACGGATGATTCTCTGGCCTAGTCCAGAATTCTCTAGCTTTGTTAGCCGCTATATCTAGTAAGGATAACTGTTCGACGATGGTGGGTGGAAGTGGGGTAGATCTGAATACTAATATACGTAGGCCAGTGTCTATGTCTGATTGACTTATGGATTCGTTAGGTTGCGGGATTTGTGGATCACAACCGTAGACTCTTGGTTGTTGCGGTCCTGCTATGGTCATGTACGAAATCAAGTCCTAATCCCTAGTATCCAATAATCATATGCTTTCTCAGCTTCTATATTTAGGATCAATAACTGCGCGATCTTCTCAGAGTACCTCACAGGCGTTCTTGCAACCTGGATTCTTAGGCTGGTATCTATATCTAGAAGAGTGTCTCCTGCATCTGGCTGTGGGACCAAAGGATCACAACCAAAGGTTTGTTCTCTTTCGAACCCTTCTACAGTCATGTGTATGTTTGCCTAGGGTAATCTGTAGTTCGGTTGATTTGACCAAAACGTGTGTGCTTGGTCGTCTTCTATATTTAATCCCCTCAACTGAGAGCTGATCTGTCGTAAATCTGTTGTTGTTTGGAAGATTTGTATTCTAAGGTTCTGGTCTATGTCAACTATTGCCGTGACGAGATTGGGTTGAGGCACAATTGGCTCAAATACGTATTCCCTGGGCTCCCTGGGTCCCGTGATTGTCATACAAAACAATAATGTAAATCTAACTGCAACAAAGCAAATTTTAACTATGTGGAATAAACCTAGAACATATATATAATTTCTATTTTTGTATTTTCTGAGAAACTTTTAAGAATTTAAGAAAGCAGCTATTTAAACGTATCTAGAATTTGACAACTAAGATAAAACTTAAAACAAACAAAATAACCGAGTGTAGTTATTTGTCTGTGCAATTTGTAGATCTATTCTAAATAATGAAATAACTTGCTTAATCTATTTGCCAGACTCTCGATCCTACCTCAGAAGTGAGGAATGAATCATAGTTTCTCAGAAACTATCAATCCCCACAGCTTCCCTGGCAATATCGAAAGTAAACTTAACTGAAAAGAAGTGATTATCTACTCTATTTGATATATTTCTAACTTTAGAACTTTGAAAGCTAGAACCTGGATTCTGCAGAACAGTGGCGAATCCAATGGTGTGTGTGATCTTGTCCCCTCAGTGTGATCTCCTCGTTCCTTTGTGTTCACGTGAATCCAGAAAAGCGTGTAATGCTAGCATCAACAGAAGTAGATATTGGGACAAAGGCAGCTCAGAATGCAGACTGAATATAATGCGAGTAGGAGAGGGATAGCGCAAGAGTACAGAGCTTGGCTTATGCAATTCCTAGCGGGATTTATTGCGAGTCATGCAACATAAAGCGTCCAGAACCTGAAACTATCCTGTTTTGAGGAGCAAAACCTGCAACTTTAATGGCTTCCTAAGCTATTCTACTCCAATGGATTGGGTGAAATAACAACACTGCCTGCACAAGATGGATATGTGGCTTACCAACAGCTGAACAATGCTAACTAAACATGCAAAGAATTGAAACTATGGCTTCTAAGCAAAATAATAGACTGAACTATTGAAAATGAGAGTATGAGAAGTGAATGAGGGGCCAGACCATTTGTTTGAGCACAAGCCATTTATTTATAGCTTTTCATTCACCCAAAGATCAAAACCAAACTGAACTCTAAAACTATAAACAATGGCCAAACACTATTCCAGGGGACCAAAAACATAAATGCAAGCCCAAGTCGGCAAAAAAAGCTGGTGAATCATTGATTTTTACGTGAGTCGCGTTAAAAACACTTTCTGGAAAAACGTAAAGGACCGCCGCTCTGAGCAGGGTGGCGGTTACAGGACCGCCGCCCTGATCAGGGCGGCGGTCACGAGACCGGCCCATGCAGGGCGGCGGTTTCGTCACTGAAGAGCAAAAGGCCAAGAAAAGAGGGGAAAAGGGAAAAACAAAGCACGCGGGGGCTAAGCGGGGCATGCGGGATGTTAACGCACACTTGGAGATCTTTTCCGGATTCCGAACACCTTGCGAGGAGACCTGTATCATCATTGGGGCACTTGTCACGTTGTTCCGGCAGTACAGTACCTTACAATTTTGGGTACGTACATATTGCCCCCTCGGAGAAGCGTTTTAGCCATGGAGAGGCGTAAAACGGTGGGTCCGAGTATGGCAGTCCCGAAATGGGAAGTTAGAAGTTATACCTGACACGTCCGTGTGTTGAAATGACGCCATCCAAAATTCCCGCTACCTGCAAAATGAAAAGAGAACTCAAGTGCAGATAGATACAATAGTTTGAAAAATAAACGCTAAGATAACAGGGAATGAGAACGTACCATTTGTGTGAGGATAGGAACTTACCTCCATCAGCGCTCCAAACCTGTGAAAAAGTCATTTTAAAATGAAACAGAGTGCTATATATATGAAAGTGGGCCCATTTTCCTATTCATTTGCGCGAGTTGATTTGATTGATTTTGAGCTCTGGGACCCATGGTGACGGTTTCTTGCGTGAGTAGAGTCAAAACGTCCGCGACGAGATAGCGATCATGCCTCCACGTGCGGAACATCGACCCGCGAGATCACAGGTTAGTTTTCTTCAGTTTTTCCTTTTTCCCCCCTTAATTTTGAAATGTTAAAATCTTTGTCATGGGGGGGTAATTTTTGAAAATGTTAGTGTCAAAAGGTTCATCTAGGGGGGGCGCCTACTGGGTAGGCTTTGTTTTTATGTAAAATGGTCTTTTTTTAACATTTTTTAGGCTTTTTGGGTTTAAAAACCCGCGTGGATTTTCAGACCACGACCGCCGCCCTGCCCAGGGCGGCGGTTACATGACCGCCGCCATGTTCAGGGTGGCGGTTACACGACCGCCGCCCTTAAGGCGGCGGTTACAAAACCGCCCCCCTGCTCAGGGTGGCGGTTTTGCACAGAATGCAAAAGGAACCTCTTTTTGAGATTGTGTTTGTATTTTTAACATTTCTACGTGTTTACATGTTTTTCTCAGTATTAAATGGATGCTAACTTGCTTTGTTTTGTGTGTTTTTGGGTGTATGCAGGCGAGAGAGGAGTACATCCGATGGAGTAGAGAGAGGGAGTGTGATTGGCTCCCAGGGGTACTAGATGCCCTCTCACAGGATGAGGAGGACACACTTCAGAGGGCTGGCATACTGCGCATTTCACGCGTGCCCCATGTTACACCATCTAGTCACATCCTTTGTGACCTATTCTCATACTGGGATGCAGATAGGAACACCTTCTGATTGCCAGGGGTCCGTGGTGAGTGGACCATCACATTGGAGGATGTCTATCGTATTCTGGGGGTCCCGATCATCGGGAGACGACTCACCCTAGAGACAGCAGGCTCACGGGCACAGATTGCACAGTGGGCCACATATATGGGAGATGCAGTCATCTCCACGGGGTCGAAGAAGGGGGTGAGAGTTCGATCTATTCCTTCTTTGCCCATCCCCTTACTTCGCCAGGCCATCATGGGGATCCTTGCCTCGAGATTGATCGGGGACAAGGGAGGGGACACATTATTATACTGCTGGGCCCCCATTATTGCACAGATAGAGGGGAATGGTCGGATATATGCCTGGGGAGCAAACATACTTGGGACTACCTACCATGACTTATACAGGGTAGTCCATTTACAGGGGCAGTCATTGAGCCACCCGACTCTAGTCATGAGTTGGGTCTATGAGCATTTCATCCCTTATGGCAGGGGTGTGGAGGTGGCAGATCCTGGAGCTGTGAGGGCAGCCAGATGGACAGACATGTCGGTGCTTAGAGCACCTCATCAGCCAGTTGCCTCCCTGACTACTGCCGACATGGAGGCCACACCATATCAGACTATGGCGGGCATATGGGGTGAGGAGACTCTTACTTTGATCTCCTGCTCCACGACAGGGCAGCTTATTGACAGAGTGGGACGTGTGGAGATGCACCCCTTTGGCCGAGTTCCTCAGCAGTTTGGCTTACCATACACGGATATGCTTCCCCCAGTGGCGCCAGTCTACAGATCAGTTCGTGAGGCCAGAGGGGGGCCTAGAGGCCGAGGTTGGACAGTGGTTACTCCTGGTGTTCCCATTGCAGCCAGGAGGATAGTACGTGCTAGAGGGAGAGCCGGTGCACCTCAGGCACCTTTGCTTCAGATTGCTGCGGGTCCTGCTCATAGCAGCGATGACCCTATTGATATTGACTCCGAGTCTGAGGAGTTCACAGAGGGAGGAACAGAGGAGGAGACCGATGACAGCGATCCTGAGTGGCATGACACTCAGGATATTATGCAGGCAGAGAGGGCTGAGCAGAGCGCAGAGAGGGTGACTCTGGTTTCAGAGGAGCCACTCTCCCAGGGCCATGGTAGAGAGGATGAGTCCGTTGCGGGGCGATACGTTGCTCCCACCACAGGAGCAGCCCCTCAGTCGGTAGCGGCATCCGCGGCAGGTGCCGGCCCCAGCGACCCATCCTGGAGGCCTGGTGATCCGAGTAAGTTACCCTTTCTCCCTTTTAATGTTTGCTTGTAGGCTCTCCTTAGTTGCAATCTTGTATTCCTAATTTCTTGTTTGGTTTCTAACTTGTTTTCTCCTTTGTTTGCAGAGACTGTTGATGAGTGGCGGGATTTGATCCGCAGGGTATGTACTGATTCCCTGATGATCCCCATGGATAGGACCCATGCAGAGCTGTCCGTAGATGCTGGGGAGCCTTCAGCAGCCGGTAGGCATACCGACGTCTTTGCTCCAGTCTGGCATGTGGCCAGGATGGTATCGACCCTTCGCACCGAGCTAGCGGGGTACAGGACGGCTGAGCGTCTTATGAGGAGCCATTCTCGTGGTGAGACTGCGGCTACTCCTCGGGACCCTGAGCCCTCCATACATTCAGAGTGCCGGCGTAGCCGGAGTCCTAGGCGTGGGCGTGCACCTTCGGAGGGGTCGCGTAGGGATTGAGAGGCCACTTGGCTCTCGTAGATTTTGTACTATATATTCTTTGTATATCCCGGGCTCTTTGAGCGTTTTGACCATGCTTAGTGCATGATGGCATTGTATATAAACATTGATCATTTATATATACGTATTTATTTTGGATCAAAATCTTGGCACTCATGGTTTCCTTTCTATTTCCAGTTTCCCTATGTATACTACGATGTATGTTTATATGCTTTTTAGAATGTATGCAATGGAGAACAAATGATGTAAATGTTTTTATTTCCTTTTGTGTTTCATGATGCTGATATATGGTGATGTAGATATAATGTGATTTTGAATCTTAGCTTCTGTAAGCAATTTTGGATACCTCATGTTTGTTTTGCAAAGTGATGAATACAAACCAGTACGATGAACAGATAAACTTGCCCCACTCCTAACTCCACGCAACTAGTAAGATGCGAGGGCTTATCACCAAGAGTCAAGAAGGGCACAAGTTATGAAATGTGCTAAAATGATAGTGATGAAAGACAGACAAAGCTTTGGTGGAACCAAATTGGAAGCTACAAGCTTACTCTACCCGAGTGACTTCATAGTTTAGAATGCAACTTACTTTGCGGTTTATCTAGACTTAGATCCGTAGATGGCCACATAGTAGACAAAATCTGGGTTTTTAGGATTTTAACTCTCTTGGAATTTTGAACATCTGATTCATTTATTTTTGACTCAAAGTTTCAAAGTTTGAATTGTTTGTGTATGACCATTTGCATTTATTTGTCAAGAGGACCCCCTACACTTTGCCCCATGCTACTAGTAAGAAGCGTGGGTTTAACACCGTGGGCAAAGCATAGGCGAGTAAGGGCATTTCCATCCTTTCCCAACCCTACGTCACTAGTAAGAGATGCAAGCTCATCACCAAAGGTTGGTGGGGCAAGGAAATGTGTAAAATTAAAATTTTCTGTTTGATCAACGTTTGACTTGTTTTCTTGAGTAAAACGTCAGTATGTGCTTATTTCCAAAGAGACATATATATGGGATAGATGTGACACCATGAAGCTTCTAGAACAGACCATAGGCAAGACACCTATCCTAAGAAGAAACTAAAAGTGAGAACAAGCCCGCAGATCTTGGTATGGTTACCGTTTAAGACTTTGTCATATCTAGCTTTATTTGATAAAATGATTCCGAGATAATTTGATGACATCATGAAAATGGAGAGGTACGATTAAAGAGTTTATGCCAACAACATCATGAGTTTGTAATGAATTTCTTTGAGAATAGATTCCTTGATCACAATTTGTGTACAAAACAAATGGACAACATGATCCTAATCTGTATGAAAATGCAATGTAGATAGTTATATAAGTAGTGCTAGCTGCTTATGCGTAGAACCGCTTGAGGTGCAGGGAATTGACTGTTTCACCAAATTCCTCACCTTCTAGCGTACATAAGAGGTATGCACCATTTCCATAGTCCTTCATGACTCGGTATGGGCCCAACCATTTGGGCCGGAATTTCCTTCCTTCGCCGGTCTTCTTGTCGATCCGGCTGTCTAGCCTTAGAACTAGATCACCTTCGTATATGTCACGTTCATAGACCTTCTTGTTGTACTGCCGGCACATCCGGTCAGCATAAACTCTATGTCGTTGTTCAGCATCTAACCTAGTTTCATCTAGGCTTTCTAGTTGGGAAAGACGTGCTTCTCTGTAAGCGTCTTCATCCAGAATCCCTTGTAATGAAATGCGGAGACTGGGTATTTCAACCTCGAGTGGGAGAACTGCCTCTGCCCCGAACACTAGTGAGAAAGGAGTTGCTCCCGTTGGTGTTCTTATTGAGGTTCGGTGGGCCCACAAGGCCGGATATAACTTCAAATGCCAATCTCGTTTGTTTTCTTTCACAGTTTTAAGGAGAATGGCTTTCAGTGTCTTATTTGTCGCTTCAGCCTGTCCGTTGGCTTGAGGGTAATACAAGGAAGCCGTATGATGGCTTATCTTAAATTTATTGCATAGCTCGTGAACCTCTTCATTCTTAAAAGAAGTTCCATTATCGGAGATAATGATTTGTGGGATACTGTATCTGCAAATGATTTGGTTTAAAATGAACTTGGTGATTACAGAACCTGGTACAGTAGTAAGAGGCATAGCCTCTACCCACTTGGTGAAATATTCGGTGGCCGTGATTATAAAATTATGGCCATCTGTAGACGAGGGAGAGAATTTCCCTATCAAATCAAGACCCCATGTAGAAAAGGGCCATGGAGTAGCAATTGGTTGTAGAGCTTGTGCTGGCATATGAATTTCGTGGGAGAATTCTTGACACTTATGACACCTGCGTACAAACTCCACTGCGTCGTGTTCTAGAGTGGGCCAGAAATAGCCCATTCGATGTATTTTGCGAGTGGTGGCATGGCCACCGAAGTGGCCTCCACACATTCCACTGTGAGATTCGTGGAGAATCTTCTTGGATTCTTCTGTGTCGACACATCTCAAGAGCATTCCATCGAATGCTTTTCGGTAGAGTACTTGCTCTATGATGACGTATTTGGCTGCAATAATACGTAACCACCTTCTTTGTTGCGGTGTAGCTCCTTCTGGGTACGTATGGTCCATGATATAATTAATGATATCAGTGTACCAGGGACACTCAGAGATAGAGGGTCGGGTTTCGATGTAGTATACACACTCATCTGGAAAATCTAAATCTACTAAATCACCTCCATCTAATGGGTTATCAGCTAACCAATCCGCAATGATTTGTCCCTTAACCGACTTCTGATTTACAAATGTTAATTCGAATTCCCCCATTAAGGTTATAAAACGTCCAGCCTTTTTAGACAAGGATCCTTGTGTGAGGAAAGTTCGTAAATGGTCCGTTTTTACCATGACCCTCGTTTCTTGATTCAGCATATAGTGTCTTAAGCGTTTAGTAGCAAAGACTATGGCAAGGCATTCTCGTTCTGCCTGTGTATAACGTGTTTCATAGTCAAGTAATGTTCGACTAATGAAATAAATCACGCGTTCCTTTTTGTCATTGTCTTCTTGGGCTAACATACAGGCCAGCGAGACATCGATAGCTCGTGAATACAAAATTAATGGGCGGTCTAGCTTAGGTGGCATTAGCGTAGGTGGTGATAACAGGAAACGCTTAACTGCATCAAAGGCTTCATTGCAGTCTTCGGTCCAATCAATGCTATAATCCTTCTTGAGTAAATTGTTGATTGGATGAATGGCGAAGCTTAAGTCTGGGATGAATCTCCGGATTGCACCCAGTTTTCTGAGAAGTGACCTGATTTCAGATTCATTCGAAGGTGGGACCATTTTGAGGACAGCCCGAATTTTGGTTGGATCAACATCTATCCCTCGTGACGATATGATGTAACCTAGAAGCTTTCCTCCTGTTACACCAAAGACGCATTTCTCTGGATTTAGTGTGACTCCGTATTCTATTAGGCGTGAAAGAATGACGCGGAGTACTTCTGGATGGTCACAACGCTTCTTGGCCTTAGCCAACAAGTCATCTACGTAGGATTCCATGATTTTATGAATTAAATCATGGAATATATATGTCATAGCTCGCTGGTACGTAGCACCAGCGTTCTTGAGGCCAAATGGCATAACAACATAACAATAGGTTCCCCAAGGAGTTATAAACGTGGTTTTGGCTTGGTCTTGTTCAGATATTCTGATTTGATTGTATCCCGAGAATCCATCCATGAGAGACAAGAGTTCAAATCCAGCTGTTGCATCAACAATGACATCTATGGATGGTAATGGGAAGTCGTCCTTAGGACATGCTTTGTTAATGTCTCAGAAATCTATGCAGATGCGTATCTTCCCATTCTTTTTGAGAACGGGAACAATATTAGATACCCATTGAGAGTAATCGACTGGTTTGATGAACCCTACTTGTAGGAGTTTTATTATTTCGTCTTTCACCATGAGAGCCACCTTGGGTTTCATGGGTCTTGATTTTTGTTTAACTGGTTTTGCATCAGATTTAGTGACGAGGTTATGCACTGCAATGTGTGGTGCAACGCCTGTCATTTCCTTATAATTAAATACAAAAGCTTTCTGATGTTCCTTGAGGATCTGAGTGTGTATTTCTACTTCTTCTGGGGTTAACGAGGACCCTAATTTCAATATTTTTGGTTCATCCTCCGTTCCGATGTTAACATCAATTGTTTCTTCGATTAAAGAGGCATTACCTTCTTCAAACTCAGGTGGGGCTGGAGGTAAATCCAAATCGTCCCCACTTTCTACCGTGTATACGCTAGGTTCCATTATGGGATTTCCGCAGTAAGAAGATGAATGTGGGATTAAGGACAAATCTATCATATGATAGGAGAGATGTAGTGCCGCATAGGCGTTTAAGTAATCCAAAGTGGCCATATCACTATCAACATGGTCTAGGATAGTAGATTCATTTTTGTTTAAAAGAGAATTTGTCGTTGTCTTTATCAATGGTTCATCACGAAGGGATACTATGAAACGGGTATCCTCTAACTTATTGCTTGGAGTAAAACGTGATGCGGAAGTTGCTATTGAATCAGCGAGAAGATTTTCTTCTCGCGGGATTGTTTCAATTGATATGAAGTCAAATTCCTTGCTTAAATCTAATACAACTTTTTTGTAAAGCTGTAAATGCTCGGCTTTGGTTTCATATATCTCAGAGACTTGGTTTGCTACCAATTGTGAGTCTCCTAATACTCTGATGTTATTAATACCGATCCTCTTGGCTAAAATGAGGCCAAGGAGGAGGGCTTCGTATTCAGCGCCGTTGTTTGTACATTCGAAATTGAGTTTGAAGGTGAATGGTAGGACCTTTCCTTCAGGGGAAGTAAAGATTACACCAGCCCCCGCTCCATAACGGCATTTAGCTCCATCAAAATGGAGAGTCCAATATTTAGCTGGGAATACGGACGCTGGGATATTTGTTGTGTTTGCGCATTCTACTTCCACCATACAAAGATCCTCAGCTGGAAGAGAACCAACACCTAGGGAATTTCCCATGCCCACAGAATCAAATGGTAGAAACATTGGTAGATCCTGTTCTAGTAATTCAATGATTTTTGCAGTAGTTCCTAATGATACCGTTTCTACAATGTTAGCCTCACCTTTTGAGGCTGGGATTGTCTTGACTAGATTCATAGTCTCAAGATCCGTTGTAGGTACCAACTTCTCCTCTGGTTTTGCGTCAGTGGGTTTATTAAGTTGGTTTGTTGGAAGTTCAAATTCCGAGTGCACACCTGGTCTTTTCTTTAAGTCAGCTAGGTGTATATCGAAAGGTTTTGGATCACCTTTGGCTACAAACACCTTTCCTAGATGCAAGAATCTTACTTCTTGGAATAACGTAGAAGGGATTGCCTTCATTCGGTGTATCCATGGTCGGCCGAGGATCATATTATAATTAGTTTCCCGATCTATAATATAAAACTCAGTCAGGATTGTTTTGGGTCCTAAGGTGACCGGTAGTATTATAGTTCCAATCGAAGTGGCTTTAAGGCTATCATAGCCTCTCAATGTATTTCGAGTGGTGGAACAGTTTGTTTCCCCATATCCTAATTTTTGAAGGAAAGAGAAGGGGACTATGTTAACTGCGGCCCCATCATCAACCATTGCTCATTTTACGTAGTTATTATAAACCCATACTTGTAAGTGTAAGGCTGGATCACCTCGGCGTGCAATCTCAGCATCTGTAGGCATTTTACTTATTTCGAATATGAATTCGACATCCTTGTCCGGCTGTCCTGGAGGATGAACATCAAAGTCTACATGATTTACCTGTGTTTCAGGAGGTGGAGTGATGTTAATTAAATGACCTAAACCTAATGCTTCTAAAAGAGCAGCCCTGTGAGCAGGAGAGTTTTTTAGTAAGTCTAAAAATGAAATGTGCGAGAAGGTTTTTGTTAGGTCGTTAATTAAATCATAGGCACCCACGGGTTTTTCTACTATTTGTTGACTCTTATCTGTTTCTGGCAGGTGACTTGGGCTTGGTTGAGAGAAATATTCTCGTGTTCTTGTTATAGCTTCGATAGGTAGTTCAGCGTCTAGTTCTACTAAACTGACTATCTTGGGTCTCGGCTGATTTCCTAATTGTGGCGCAACTGATGGATTTAGTGAAGTCGAGGCTTCATGATCATTGTTTCCCGTCATTGCACCCTTGTTCATCCCAGTTGGATTTAGTCTGTTATTATCATGATTTGGGAGTGGATCGTTAAAGATCTTGAGGGGAGCATTCTGAGGGGAAACTGCCCCTGCGAGCGTGCTTGGTGGTGGTGACACGGGATCTGCCAAAAACAAATCTGTGAAGAACTGTCTTTGTTCTTCTGGCAAACGTTGCATGAATTTATTGTAGTCACGGCACGTTCTAGTATCATGACCTCGAATTTTGTGGAAACCACAATATGAATTGGGATTGTAATTCCTGGTTTGTTGGTTTGGTGTATATTGTGGCCTAAAACTCTGATCAAACTGTTGCCTATTAGGATTAAAGTTTTGCATTTGTTGTTTCTGGCTTTGATTTTGGTTTTGATAACCAAATGAGTTTTGGCTTGGCCCTTGTATGGGATTTCACCATTGTTGTTGTTGTTGTGGATGGTTAAAATCCACTGTATTGATTGTCGGGGTAAAGTTGTTGTTTCGTTGGTTGTTTGTTTGTGATGGAGTATTGACAATATTTACCTTCTTGGGCTGGTCAGTTACTCCATCTGTTGTTACACCCCAATTTTTGTTAAGGATTTTAGGTCCTTGATTGACGTTTGCGGTGGTGGGATAATTTGTAGTGTTTTGATTGGGGGTGATTAACCTCCCGTTTGCTCCATATGTTTTACGACCACTATCAATTGCTGCTTGATCTATTCGAAGAGCACTCTCTAGTACTTCATCGTAAGTTCGTAATGGGAACTTCTGGACTTCTTCCTTCACTTCTCTGCTAAGCGAATGAAGGAATAAATCACATAGTTCCATTTGATCCATGTTTGGTGCACTTGCCGAGGAATAAAGGACTGTACGCCACCTTTGGATGAAATGGGCGACAGATTCGTTGTGTTCTTGTTTGATGTGTAAGAACTCCCTGATTCCTGTTCTTAACAGTTTGTTCATGTCAAATGCCTTAATGAACTCTGATACGAGTTGTTTAAATGAATGGATGGAAGCCTCAGGTATTCTATAATACCAATCAAGAGCGATGCCTTCCAAAGTTTTGGGGAATATTTTAGCAACAACCCCATCCCAAGGGAGTAGTTCTCGTATGGCTGTAGCGTAAGCTTTGATATGCGCATTTGGATCTCCCTCACCTTTGTACTTGGGTAAATCGGGAAGGGGTCTTGGAAGCATGACGCTTCGTATGGCGAAGTCTAAGGGCTCTTTCAAATATTCTGAATAAGTCCCTATCGCATAGGTTTCGACCATTGATGGTGGTTGCTGAGGGAGTGGTGGTGGGATGGGTTGTTGATATGGCGCAGCGTATGCGTTAGTAGGGGCATAAGGAAACACCTGTGTTTGAGCAAGCATGCCGGGAGAGGAGAACATATCTCCTTGTGGTGATTTGGAGTACATGTTTAAGTATGACGGGGTATTGTCCAGGAATGGATTGTTTGATACTAGACCGGGAGGAATGGTGTTAGAGATGATGGGCCTAGTTGGCGTTTGTTGTGGATACTGAGGAGGCATGCCTAACGTGCCTACTCCTGTGAGGAGATCTACTTGGCTAGGATGGCGTGGAGGATTGGAACCCCCTGTTTGCACGAATTGTGAATTTTGACTTGCTTGGGCAAGTTCTAACCCTCTCACTTTTTCTACTAACGTTGAAATGACTTCATTTGGTGAAGTCACGATATTCTGCCTTGGTGGCGTTTGTTGTATACCATGGTTTTGTATAGGCATGTGATATCCTGCTATGAACTGATCGCTATCTTGCCAAGTTTCTCCGAGAGTATTTCCTATATGCAATGGTATAGAGGTATTTTCTTGAAAAGAGACCTCGGGTTGCGTTTGTAAACCTCCTACAGGTGGGTATATACCCTGAGAGCGTTGTTCACTCCTAGGATAACGTATTGACTGTTCATCATCTAAGACCAGGTATGGGTCTGATTGTCTACTAATTTGTGGTCTAAGTAGCATCTGAGGAGATGATCCAGATTCTCTGGTGAACGTCATATTATTCGAGCCTGAAGGCTCTGTTTGTTGTTTTTGAGGGGGTTGATCTAACTCCTCAGTTTGAAAAGATGAATTATATCTGATTCTTGGAGTTTGTGTTGACAACTGATTAGTTGAGTAGTTGTCACCCCATACCGAGAGTGAGGGTGATGATTGTCTATTCTGTTGGGCGTAGTATGCCTCAAGACCCAAGAGGGGTCTGCCATATGCATCGAATCCTGACATATTCGGGGGGTATATGAATACCCGCAGAATAATGGGAGAGAGCGAAAATGATTCGTGAAAGCTAATGAGGTGGAGAAGATGAAAAGTAAACTAAACTTGAAAGAAAACGTAATACTATGACTCCAGACGAGAAAGTAGGAAGTTCACGTCAGCTTCACTAATTTTGTTTGTTTCACGTCGAGTTCACCAATTTTGTACGCCGGAAAAGTGACAAGCGAGCGTGGGAATCTACAGGTAACTCTTCGCGTACCCGACCTCCCGAGGTCGTGCCGAGACAGCCGGTGGGGATGGAATATGCGTGGGATGCAGACAAACTAGTTAGGCAATCTAATGTCTTCAATACGCACTAGTGGAATTTGTGAATCTAAGGCAAAGAAGGCCCTTCTAACCTGAACTGGTGTGATAGATCGATCGGCAAGGATGACTGCTCGAAGGCTCCAATCAATATCGAGCTCTGGCGTGATTCGATCTATGGGTTGTGGAATACGTGGAAAATGACCTGGGATAGTTTCGTGTATGTCTCCAGATAAGGTCATATGGTGGGTAATGAATACAATCGACTCTACGGATGATTCTCTGGCCTAGTCCAGAATTCTCTAGCTTTGTTAGCCGCTATATCTAGTAAGGATAACTGTTCGACGATGGTGGGTGGAAGTGGGGTAGATCTGAATACTAATATGCGTAGGCCAGTGTCTATGTCTGATTGACTTATGGATTCGTTAGGTTGCGGGATTTGTGGATCACAACCGTAGACTCTTGGTTGTTGCGGTCCTGCTATGGTCATGTACGAAATCAAGTCCTAATCCCTAGTATCCAATAATCATATGCTTTCTCAGCTTCTATATTTAGGATCAATAACTGCGCGATCTTCTCAGAGTACCTCACAGGCGTTCTTGCAACCTGGATTCTTAGGCTGGTATCTATATCTAGAAGAGTGTCTCCTGCATCTGGCTGTGGGACCAAAGGATCACAACCAAAGGTTTGTTCTCTTTCGAACCCTTCTACAGTCATGTGTATGTTTGCCTAGGGTAATCTGTAGTTCGGTTGATTTGACCAAAACGTGTGTGCTTGGTCGTCTTCTATATTTAATCCCCTCAACTGAGAGCTGATCTGTCGTAAATCTGTTGTTGTTTGGAAGATTTGTATTCTAAGGTTCTGGTCTATGTCAACTATTGCCGTGACGAGATTGGGTTGAGGCACAATTGGCTCAAATACGTATTCCCTGGGCTCCCTGGGTCCCGTGATTGTCATACAAAACAATAATGTAAATCTAACTGCAACAAAGCAAATTTTAACTACGTGGAATAAATCTAGAACATATATATAATTTCTATTTTTGTATTTTCTGAGAAACTTTAAGAATTTAAGAAAGCAGCTATTTAAACGTATCTAGAATTTGACAACTAAGATAAAACTTAAAACAAACAAAATAACCGAGTGTAGTTATTTGTCTGTGCAATTTGTAGATCTATTCTAAATAATGAAATAACTTGCTTAATCTATTTGCCAGACTCTCGATCCTACCTCAGAAGTGAGGAATGAATCATAGTTTCTCAGAAACTATCAATCCCCACAGCTTCCCTGGCAATATCGAAAGTAAACTTAACTGAAAAGAAGTGATTATCTACTCTATTTGATATATTTCTAACTTTAGAACTTTGAAAGCTAGAACCTGGATTCTGCAGAACAGTGGCGAATCCAATGGTGTGTGTGATCTTGTCCCCTCAGTGTGATCTCCTCGTTCCTTTGTGTTCACGTGAATCCAGAAAAGCGTGTAATGCTAGCATCAACAGAAGTAGATATTGGGACAAAGGTAGCTCAGAATGCAGACTGAATATAATGCGAGTAGGAGAGGGATAGCGCAAGAGTACAGAGCTTGGCTTATGCAATTCCTAGCGGGATTTATTGCGAGTCATGCAACATAAAGCGTCCAGAACCTGAAACTATCCTGTTTTGAGGAGCAAAACCTGCAACTTTAATGGCTTCCTAAGCTATTCTACTCCAATGGATTGGGTGAAATAACAGCACTGCCTGCACAAGATGGATATGTGGCTTACCAACAGCTGAACAATGCTAACTAAACATGCAAAGAATTGAAACTATGGCTTCTAAGCAAAATAATAGACTGAACTATTGAAAATGAGAGCATGAGAAGTGAATGAGGGGCAGACCATTTGTTTGAGCACAAGCCATTTATTTATAGCTTTTCATTCACCCAAAGATCAAAACCAAACTGAACTCTAAAACTATAAACAATGGCCAAACACTATTCCAGGGGACCAAAAACATAAATGCAAGCCCAAGTCGGCAAAAAAAGCTGGTGAATCATTGATTTTTACGTGAGTCGCGTTAAAAACACTTTCTGGAAAATGCGTAAAGGACCGCCGCTCTGAGCAGGGCGGCGGTTACAGGACCGCCGCCCTGATCAGGGCGGCGGTCACGAGACCGCCGCCCATGCAGGGCGGCGGTTTCGTCACTGAAGAGCAAAAGGCCAAGAAAAGAGGGGAAAAGGGAAAAACAAAGCACGCGGGGGCTAAGCGGGGCATGCGGGATGTTAACGCACACTTGGAGATCTTTTCCGGATTCCGAACACCTTGCGAGGAGACCTGTATCATCATTGGGGCACTTGTCACGTTGTTCCGGCAGTACAGTACCTTACAATTTTGGGTACGTACAGCTCCTCAAGCAAATAGTAGACTCCGAGCTCACATTCCTCCATATCCTTATAGGGGTCAAAAGAATTCCTCTTGTTTTCCCACTCGTTGACATGTCAAGTATTGAATACACCCAACCTTTGTATATGTACCCCACAAGTGCTTGGGAGGTCCTCCTGATCAAAGGTTGAAAAATTCACATTGATTGGGATGGGTACATAAGGCTCAATATTGAAATCTACAATGGGCTCTATCTGATCATAACCTTAGCTCCATACCTCATTCAACTAAAACCATGTATGACTAATCAACAGACAAATATGCTCTCCAATTTTAGTGGTGAAGTCCCTTGAAAAACAAAATGCAAAATGTGGTGGTAAGTCTATGATTGATATGTTTTGTAATACGGTCACATTGGGGCATGTGTGCAATGTGAGGGTCAAATCCTTGATGACTCCAACCATTTTTTACCAACATCCAATTCACTACACCCTTGGAGATGAATTCATATTGAAGATCCAACATCGGCTATCTTGATGGCTTCTTGAGTAGTCAGATTTGAATCATTGGAAGAAGATCCAACTAATCGGCTAACTTATGTGGGTACTTGCCCCCGAATCAATCATGCAATTATGCACTAGCTTGTTGCTAATGATAAATAAAACATAGAATGGAGTGGGCTTCAGATTCTTACCTTGTTGTCCTCCATGGTTTCCTTCAGTCCAAATCACATTGGTAAGCACTTTCTCTTGTTTATTGGGGGGCTGATTTGAGGTTGACCAATTAGCCATAGCAGCCTGCAACAAGTCTCTCTATCCTGGGATAGCTAACGAATCCCAAATTGAAGTATTCACATTTTTTTTCTTCATTTATTCAATGATGTTAAATGGGTATGAGCTATAAATTTGCTTCCCTTATCCTGGTACATTTTTCTCTTATACATGGGTCATTAGAACTGGTGCCTGAATGGGTCTGGAAGGTGGCTTGGGTTGGTTATGTAGATTAGGAGTTGCTACCTTAATTTCTAATAACTGTTAATATATCCTGGATTACCTAATTTTTTGATTGTCCCTCTTACTTGGACCGTGTATTAACAAGTACCTGATTACCTAACTTTGATTTCCCTCTCCTTCTTTCATCATCTTGGTCTTCATACCTTTGCTAAAAGGTATAAATCATTCTGCCTTCCAATTGACAAGCATGGTCTAACTTAGAGGTGCCTATGTCTAGGTTTCTTGCTCCTGATTATATTTTTTACTAGACTCTTGGGACACACCAATGGTTTGTACCATCAAGGTTTGGTTTAGTGCACCATTGAAACACATTGACTACAGTTGTGGGGCTAACTGCATCAGAAACACCGGAATCATATTATTGTGCCATGTTGTTTTTTGTTGGAACCAAGGCCTTAGATGTTTAATTTGTGCTTGGTTCATATGGTCAAAAAGGCCTAGCAGATTGAGGTTGTCCATGTTTTTGGTTAACAAATTGATTTACATCCTGAGCTGGTTGTCTATTTTGCAAAATATAGGGGTCTAGCTTGATATTGAGTTTAAGGCTGATATGGCCTTAGAACACTGAGTTATCTGCAAAATTTTGATAGTTACTAGCTCATTCCCTAGGTTATAATCAGTTATTTCATAACCTCTTGTAGCTCTTTTGAAGTGCTAGAGGATGAGGTGGAAGCTTCAGCTAAAATTTGATTCCTTGGAGTAGGTATGGGAGTTGAAATGTGGGTATCTGACTAGTGCATGGAGTTCCTATCTTGGGATATAGAGACATAGGTGGCCTAGGTGAATCTTATCGACCTGAATTAAACAATTTTCAGCTCTAATGCAAATGTTATCTTCTCATGTAGGTAAGGTTACACCACCCATGGATTGAATCATTAGGGAAATATCAGAATTTAAAGCTCTAAGAAAGTACCTAAGAAATCACCTTTTTCTATTGGTCTGAACAGTCATCAAAATCCTATCCCATGTCCTTTGAAATCTGAAGTTGAAATCTGTCAACTTCTCATTAGGAGCCCTGTTGATGGTTATCAGTTGTTCTAATAAGGATAGGTTGTCCCATTTTCTCTAAATTTGTTATGAAGGGCTTTGCACAGATGATCCTGATTCTGGACAGAACCTGCATCAGACTCCTAAACCATTGCAGAGCTTTACCTGTTAAAGGAGGATGCCAATAACTTAACAACAACATCCATCTCAGAACAATCTCATGAATTTTATAGACATTTACAATGTCATTCAATGTGGTCACCAGGAGTAGTTTGGTTCTCTCATAGTGAAATATGGAATGCTCTTCAACGTGGCAACTGAAACTAGATTTTGTGCATTGAGAGCCAATGGGCTGTGCTAAGTGGAATTATCCATAGGGGTTGTGGTTGTGCCATCCTGATTGATCAGAGAACACTAGTCGATGCAAGGAACAAAGGGTCTACTAGGTGGAGGCATTGACAATGTCCTACTTGGTGGAGATGGTTTCACCTTTGGGCTCTTCTTCCCCTTCTTTCTCTATCTAGGGATAAATGTATGATAGACGAAATATCCCCTCCTCTCTAAAATCTTTACCTTATTTTATTCTTCTCATGAACTCGATATTAACTTGGGTTAATTGACACCAGTGGATTTACGTCTTTGGGAGTCACTAATGTGTAGCTTAAAGAGCTTCTTCAAAGTTGAAAATCTTGCAATGAAGTGATCATCAATCTTGCTACAAAAAATTGAGAATTGTTCCAACGGGCATGCCAAAACTGTTAGTGCAAAATCACAACACCCATAAATGTTTATAACTAGATGAGTTGAGACTCTCAGTTTGATAGTATAACATGGAGAATCTCTCAAAGTGTGGGACTTTGAAATCGAGAGAGCCATCTGGAGGAAGGCTAGTTCCTATTCTTCTGTTCAGGTGCACAAAAATAAATTACAAAGGATCTACTCTAAAACCTAATCTATCTTGCCAAGGAGACATGGTTAAGAAAATGCGAGAAAATAAACCTAAGCTAACAAGGTGATGCACTAAAGGAATGTTAAAAACCCATTTTACAATTTAACATTGTACCATCGAAATGCAATACAACCACCATGCAAAGATAACCAAACTGCAATGAGAGATCAGAAAATAAAAACGAACACATGAGAGGGTCGAGAATCATCCATAGACATATATTATTTCTCCAAAGTTGATACAATACATTATAGTAGCCAAGAGGCAAAACTTTGTATTACAATTTGAATGGGAGGTTTGAAAAACTCCACAAATTCACTTGCAGACAAGGGAAGAAGGGAGGGTGCAAAATTGAAATGTCCAACCCTTTACAATGAGCCAAGCTACTTACCTTTATAGATGGAGTGAAGAGAATAGAAGAAAAGGGTGGGAAACCTTATTTTGAGCTCAGCTACCACCCATCAATGCCACTTCAAAACCTTGTAACAATCTATCAAGTCTGCTGCTTTATGTCTTTTCAGTTGTTAAAGAAAGAAGAATGGTGGATCAAATCGAATCTGATCTTGGTTGTTGGGAGCAATCAGATTGCATATTAATTTAACATGAAGGAACTTTTCATATTTTTCACCCATAAAGTCAAAATTAAATTCAAGAACCTATAAGTTGACGATGTGCCAAATCCAATGCAATCCTTTATGTTTCAAAAAATGGATTTCAGTGAATCTTTGATTCCCTTTTGCAAAAAAAATTTCCTGGAATGTTAATCCATAGGTAAGATGTACATACAAATTCTTGCAAATATGTGTATTATGGTTGACATAGCCTTTGTAATTTTGAGCTTTCCCTTTACTTGTTCACTTTTTAACATCAAAAAGTTCACTAAGAAACTTACGTAAGCATCTGAAATACTTTGGTAAATTATCATTCATAACATTTTGAGAATTTGATTTCCATGAGCTCGAAGGTACTGAAATGGTTACCCTTATCCCAAAGTCGAAATCACCTCTGATAGTTTCTGAAACATTGGACAGAGAAAAAATTTCACAAGGTTTGAAACCTGAAAGTTTAATGCTTCAGAATGTGGCTGTTCAATTTGTCAAAGAGCCGTGAAATGGATCGTGCATAATGAAATAATTAGTCTGAAACTAAATTTCAATTATAGTATACTCGATGGTAATGTTCTTAAAATCTGACAAGTAATTGAAACTATTTCTAGAATCTGTGAAATCCCAAATGTAAAATTTAGAGTCACAGGCAGTTTCAGACTTTTTTTTGAAGTCCTTTCTTGGATGATTTTCAATGGATTCTAAAACCCAACCTCTATATCTTTATGTTTAAATCCAAGTCTGTTTAGGAATTTTTGGCTTTGGAGCCTTCAAGGTGTTTCAAATGAACTAGCTCTAAACTCCTTAAATAAGAGGCAAGTCTCAACACTAGTTTGAAACATAAAATGTTATCTCACTGGGTGATAGGATGTTGAAGTTGTTGGAAATTGCACGTGGAGGATGAGGCTAAGCTATTTAGTCTTTATTAAAAACCTGGATGTAGGAAGTTTTCAGGGTTGATCAAAATCTAGTCCTGTCCATTAAAGGAAATGAGTCCAATCAATTTGGTGAAGGCTATATCATTAAGAGTCAAAAGTGAAAGTTTGCATCAAGTTAATCCGTACGAAACCAAAACAGTTTTAATATGGACAGCGGGAGAAATCCTAAAATCGTTGTAGGCTTGGATACACTTTTCTTCATACTCTAGTAATTCATTCCTATCCAAGTGAGCAATCTTCTCCTTTGGCTCAAAGTGATTTTCGTCCATTGGCTAGAGTGAAGAATTATGTTTTTGGAAATTTCTCATTTGGACGCATGATCAAGAAAAATTTGAGGTGCATTATTTGCAGACTTTTTTTCCTTCTGGGTAGAACCTTGATGCGTCTGAATTTATACAAATTCCTTTGATTAGCATTGATGATTTCCCCTATTTTGATTCAAGTGGACCAGTGAAAATTATAATATAGGATTCGATGCATGTTTGAATTATGTTAAGTCTCCACCTTTTAGTTTCTTCCACCATATGCACAAATGCTTGTAGACACTTGGAGGCTTTGTAATTCCCCTAATACTTAATTTTGGAAGAACCATGATTTTTAGGTTCCAATGGACTCACCTTTGAATTCTAGGTCCTACTGGAGTTCAAACTAACTGATGTCTCCAACTACAAAATACATATCACAGACATTTGTCTTGTCCAAGACTACCTGAACCAAGAGGATTTGTACTATGCATAGGAATCTAATTGTTCTTGTAAAAATAGTTCTACCTCATTTGTGATCTGGCAGTCGAGCCCCTTATTGTATGGCCTATTGAGTTGTTTTGAGAAAACATGCAAAGTCTTGCTTAAAGCAGGCCATACAACAAGGAAATGGACATAATTCTTATTGGTTAAAGTTTATTCCTTCTCTAATGAATCCAATTTTATTTAACAAATCAATTGTAGAATTTCATTAGTCATATTCTTCTCTTAAAACATTTGTTAGTACAATCACATAAATCATATTGGAAATACCGAGAAGATCCATATGATCAAATTTATTGTGCAACTCTTCATTATGTCATTTCAATAAGACATTCTAGAATCAAAAGTTAGTTTTGAAACTGGGACACAGTTCACAATGGTTCCAGATGACTTTTAGGGTTATAGACGTTCAGGAATCATTTGTACACAATATTCTAAATTTGTATCTCGGACTGACTTGAGGCATACTTCTGGACAAATATTTACAACTTGTAATCTTGTTCAAGGAATTTCCTAAAATACCATGATAACCAAATAGTTCCGGAACTTGCATAGATAGGAATGGATTTTTACCTCCATGTTAGAATCTAACTATTTAAAGTATCTACAAAGTGGTAAATCCAATAATATCTAGGTATTTAGTAAGAATGGCTAAGTGAATATGTCTTAAAAAACTATTAACACATTGTATTCCACGAAGTATTTTAACATATCCATTGGTGGCAATTTCTAGTAATGAGACTTCCTCGACTAACATCTGTGTATGTAAGACCTATGTAGAACAGTATTTTGACACTTAAACATCATTTTAGCCAAAATCCTGCAAGTGGATACAAAATACCACATCTTGTAGCATGGTGTCACTTAAGGAAAATACTGTAGCATGTCATATCTTTTTGTATGGTTTCTAGTGCAACTCAAAATATCCAAAATTTCCTCTCTGTGTGGTGAATTGCAGGACTAGCCTATGAAAAGTTTCACATAGAATGGTGCCTTGATTCCTCAGACCAAATGTGAATTTTTCTTAGGGATTATTGTTATCACCGAATCACAGCACCCCTATGTTTATACAAGTGCATATACTTGAACTCACAGTGTGATTGGATAACATGGGTACTATCTCCAAGTTGTGGGACTTGCTACTTGAGATAGACCTCCAGAGAAAGCTGGTTCTTGCTCCTAAACTACCTGCCACAATCTACTCTAATGCAGGATAAGCTAACTATTCTAATCTAAATTTCCAAGGGACCAGGGAGAGAGAATGCATAAAATGAAAGCCTACACTAAAGCGGTGATACACCAGAAAAGGAGGGTGTGAGAGTAGTCTCCAAATGTGTGAAATACAGAGGCAAAGTGCACACTAGAAGAGGTGATGACAGTTCTCCATAATCTAGCAAAATGCATTCACAACAATATTCCAAGCATACACAATGATAATGAATCCCTGCAAGAACATAATAATAGACACAATATTCTTGTAGAAAGATAAAAGGGGCAAGAAGAATGCAAGAAAACACAGCAGGGGAAGATACATCCACAAACTTTGATATTTTATTGCTTCCTGATATGCACAGTTCAATCTATTACAAGATAAGGGCCTGGATCACCATGCAAGGAGTCCACTACAAGGGCCTGCAACACACTGGCTTCACAAAGAAATTTTGGCAGAGCTTTGCTACCCAAAAACTCTCCCTTTTACAATGAGCCCAACACTCCAATTTATAGAAAAAATGAGAAGGAGAAGAGAAGGGAAAATGGAAATCCCGAAATCTGTCCTTCAACCACCTGTAAGAGGCATTAAATTGAGTGAAATGATTGTATATTACTTGCAAAAGGCTCCCCATACTGTCCCATGTGCTGCAGCAGAGAAAGAATGATGACCATGCCTCTTAATTGCACTCCCAGCTACCAAATAAAACACTGTTCTGAACCCGGCCACGTTTTCTTAAAAATCTCAATCAATTTCTAATCAAATCTGGAATTTATTTAATTTCTATGCATCGGGCTTGGAGCCATGATTCCAACGGTACCAATTTTGTGCGATTTCGTTGAGAAATGCAAAAGTTATGGCCTTCTGAGTGCGGGCAGCTATTTTGGGTCTGGCAGGCGTTTTCTGTCATTTGACGGGAATGAGCATTAACTGACTGGAGCCGAATATGTTTCTTTTATTTAAATATATCTACCCTCATTAAAATTAAGAAATCCAGTTTTTGTGGCGTAGAGGACGTCGTGCTCGTTCCAGAAAGTCCAATTTTGTGAAAATCGGAGCTCGGAGTCAAAAGTTATGGCCGTTTGAAGTTTCACGGGTCAAACGTTGACTTTTCTTCTTTGCCTTCGGCCGCTTCGGCTTTTCGCGTCCCGCGCGTCCCGTGCGTCCCTTTTTGTCCCAAATGTCCCAGTGCTATCGGACAAATTCTTCCTTGTTCCTGTTTCGCGAAATGGGCATTTGCTTTCCATGTTCCTTTTCTGAAACTCCTTTGTTTCCGTGGCATGATCCTGATTGACAAATTTCTTTCGGCTCCTTCGACCGCTTTTCACGTCCCAACGCGTCCCGTCACTGTACATTTTGTCACAGCTGCTGAAATTTACCATTTCGGCCAAACCGGCCGGTTCGCGTACTCGATCGTCCCAAATGGCCCTGTCCCTGGTGGCCTTTCGGCCGATTCGCGTCCTAGATGTCCCTCATGTCCTAAACTTGCCTGGACTAGGACTTAGCCATTTTTCGGGATTTTTCCTGGCCCAAGCCCGGTTTTTTGCAACTTTTCGCACCTTTTTAAGAACTTGCTGGGTTTTCCCTTGGACAGGGGAGTTAGAAAGTTCTCATTGAGGGGACCCCTGAAACCGACTTTTTTTTGCAATACTTTGCGTTGGGACAAAAGAATTTGGCCCAACTGTTCCAGGCTTACCTTGAGGGGTGAATTTAGGCCGAACAATGGCTGGTTTGCTCTAAAATTTTTTTGCCTAGATGTCCTAGACTACCTGTGTTGGACCGCAATGAAGAGAGATTTAACCTTTAGTGGCTTGGTTCGCGTGAAAATGTCCCTCATGTCAAGCACTATTGCAGATAAACAGGACTTAGCCAAATTCAAATTCATGATACAGGTTTTTGTTGCCTGAGAAAATGTGTTTGTAAAACCATTTTCAGATTTCCTAACAGGAGGTACCAATGAAGATAGAATCTAACTTCTTAGTGGACAGGGGAGTCAATAGGAAAAATATGAGGGGATAGACAACATGACTTTTTTGTCAAAGACAACAAAGTCCAAATGTAAAATATGAGAAAGGTAATTTGATCATGTTATGAGGAAAATTCCCCAATAGTGTAGAAGAATAAGAATCATTATGATTCTTGTTAACAAAAAGAAAGGAGAAGATTTTTCAGAAAATTTCTTTAAAATTTGTCTAAGATAAGATTTGACTCCAATAATATATCCATATGTCCATACCCTGTGGACACATGGAGATATTAATTGTTATTGGGAGATAAAAGATAAGACCAGATTGTATTTTGAAACATAAGGAGACTGGTTGGAGGCATGAAGGCCTGTATAAATGCAACCTTTCAATGATATGGTAATTACTTTTCTCCCAAGAAATAAAGACACATGGAGATCCTACACTTGGGACTATATTGGGACATGTACTTTTAATATCTCATGAAGTATGAGGCACGTAAAATCATCTTCCAATGGATATGCATGATTTGCCCTGTTTAGACTCATTTCAAGAAGATGGATTCTGCCCCATTTATTTTTATGTTTATTTTGTCTGTAATTCATTCTGTTGACCTTTGGAAGCTCCGCGATCATTTGTATTGGGAATGCCTTTAGTTTGCTTCAACCCTTGAAGGTGTTTCAATCAATTATGTTTATTTTAATGGAGGCTTATTTCAATTTATGATCCTTTTAATATTTACAAATTGTGTTTAAATATTCATGCAAGTGTGACCATCATGAAAATTTTTTCTGCAAGTTGCCTTTAATTTTTGCAAGTGCTGGTGCTCAAGTTTGATTACATTGCCCTTATCTCACTTTTATGCAAGTTTGCATTGTGCTGACATGAGTTGTTTTCCAATGATCTTCTTCTTTAATGCATACAACCTTCAGACACCAACCCCTTGACATTTTACCTCGTGAGGATTGAATGCTCTCATGCACATGAATTGAATCTCCGTGGGGGAGATGATCTTCCCTTGTTGCACTCGAATATATCTGTAAAAAAATCAGAACGCATAAAAAAAGTGGCATCTTCAAAAAAACCATTTTTGCAAACTCCTTTAGATGTTTGTGGATCAAGAACTTATATGTGGCTAATTAAATGAAATTTGAGAGGAATCCCATTTTGCTCCTTTTGAGAACTCTTACCAAGATCAGCAAGACAGCGTTTTGATCCATACAACTTTCTAAAGATTCATCTCCATCAGATTCATCGAGCGGTACCTCCTGATAACCCTATCAAAATCCTACTCACACTTGGATGTAAATGTGGGCTCACAATATCTTCCACCTACCCTTAGAATATTTGAAGTCACGGGATGTTTGATCAATTTTTCTAGAGGAAGAACTGGAAGAAGAATTTAGGAGGAAGAAATGCGACACAGAACAAGATCTATACCATGCTAGACAAAACACCTGACACATTGGCTTGAATTCATCCATTCATGCAACTTCCACAAATCAAGAGTATGATACTGATTTTTTCCAAAGAAATATGAGATGGTAAGAAACATCACTTGATGATCACATCAAATCATTGATCACAACCTGATGACATCCTTGGAGTCAACACACAATTTTATCGTGCAGTTATTCGTGGAAACTCATGTGCAGATACAACGATTAGAAATTACTTTCCATCACACAAATATAGAGTCAATTGGGGTATATAAAGAAGAAATTTAAATAAAGGTCATAACATTCCTCCATATGCTCGTGCCCTACTTATCAAAATCACTCAGATGAAGAAATAGTCACAAGAGTCCATGAGATACTTCTTTGGATTGAAGCAGGTTGGTCAATCTACTCCTTCCTACACTAAGCTCTGTCCCATTGCAGACTCAAAAGATGTTCTTTTTGCAATGCTCAAGTTTATTTAAGTTCCCTTTCTCAAAAGGGGTAAGATCAACCATGATTTGACACTAAATATGACTTAAGAAATTACTGTCGAGGTGAAAAAGATGAATATCTGATTTTCCACCCAAATCATCAAGGATTTCTTCAATGGAAGGACAAGAAAAGGTACCAAAATCTGTTAGTTGTTTTTTATCCAATTTCTAAAAGCTCATTGTAGTTGATCCTGATGTTACTTTAAAGACATCATGATCATGTAGAAGAACCCTAAGCATTGTTTTGTCTTCTGGTCAATCCTATGGAGATCAATGAAGCCAAGTATATGATTGGGCATGGTATGGTCCTTTAATTTGAAGATCCCACTGCTCTTATGAATTTAACTACCTGGATGGATTCTTTGAGAATGCACACTTGATGGATGAATGGATTGCTTGTGATCCATAAAAATTTGATATTCATCTTTCTACTGTTCCCTTCCAGACATCCTATGAAGAAGGGAGAAATTCAATTTCTCTCTTGGGTTCCATTATGCCAAATTGCATAAGAAATCTTGAATCCTCAAATGGCAGCTTACGAGGCTCTTGCTTGGAGAAAAATGGATGATGAAAGAGAAGAAAAGATGTCCATTTCAAATGTGGGTCTTCTGATCAATGCAATTCATGAGACCAAGTCAGAAACCAAGAATCCTTCTATGTTTTCTTCAAGCAAGTCTGCTTGTGCTTCTCCAAAATAAGTTTCCTAATCCTGAAAACTTTCCATGTCAAAGATGACAAAACCTTCTGATGTTCCCTTCACCTAGTTGTTCATAATGGTTTTTGAGCTCATTAACCTTTCAAAAAATCAAAATTTTGAAGGCGATGAAGTGGGAGGAGGATCATTGCATTTCTTCTAACACCTTGCATGTACTTGAAATATTGAACTGTATGGTTTTCCTCCATATGCTCCTTTTCAACTGGATTTGGAGTTGATTGTTCTTCTTCCTTGATTACTGAATTGTGCAGCTTGGATTAGATTAACATCCTCTTCGGAAAAAGTACCATTATGGACACTACATTCAGAGAAAAAATATTTCTGATCTTCTCCTTCTTGTTATGGTTCTTCTTCAGCTGTAAACTCATCCTTAACCACCACTGTATCTTCAACCTTGACCTCCTCTATTGGCTTAACCATCAAGGGGATTTTTGTAATAAAGAATGTGGCAAGCCCAACTCTTCAGATTTTTATCATTTCTTCTCTATCTGGGCTCCACTTATTTTTTTTCTCCTTCACTTGATTCTTGATTCTCTTCCCAACATGGACTTGGGAAAGAAAGAGGAGTGGTAGGTTGGGATTCAACCAGTTTTTAGCTATTGTTTGTGGTCGAGAGGGAAGTGTAACTTATTTTTCATTTGGAGGGGATGACTGCTTGGAAGGGAAAAGTGTCTTTGGTAGAAGAATTGAGATGAGATGGAAGACTAGGAGATGGAGAAGGGAAATCAACATTTAGGGCAAACAAGTGACGGGCTTGAACTCTTGACATTCCTGAAATGATAGAAGCTTAAGAAGAGAAAATGAACTAACAAGGAGTTGGTGATTAATTACCCATTAACAAGGTTATATGCACTTTCCTCATATGTGGTCAATACCCTCAATCCAAACAAGTTGAGGCGAAGCATTTCAGTTTGAAGTGAAGCTTTTCGTGAAGAGGGAAGATGTCTTGCAAGCATAATGAAGATTCAAAGTTAGGACACAACTATACAAGCCAATCTTGACATGGTTTCATTAAGTTGTCCACCTTGAGATGTACCATACAAGGGCCTCAGGATAAAAGAACATAAAAAAATGAAAATTAACCTTCTTTCATTTGTTTTTGGAGGTCAAATCATAGGTGCCTTAGTGTGTGGATGAGTTTCATGAGAGGGAAACTTGGTTTTGAGCATTCTCAAATGGGTCAAGCATAATAGTACTTTCCCTCCCTTTCATGAATGTTGATTTGGAAGGATGTTGTGAAAATGGACATTAGAGGTTCTAACTGGTTGAAAGGAATTTTGAAATGAATGAATCATGGTTGTGTTACAAACTCAGGTATGGATTGTAATAGGTCTTGAGATATTGAAAATAAATGGAGTTCCAAATGGGAGTAAAGGTTAAAATATTCATTATGTGGTGAATGAGAATCTTGAGTCACCAGATGTGCAACTTAGAGTTGCCTAGAAAATTTATTGCAAAGTGAACACAAAATCCTGCTAAATGAAGTGAGTAAGGTAGTTCACCCTCTTTATCCCATCTCAGGATAATGAGCAGAACTATTAGTGCAAAATCACAGCACCCTTGAGTGCCTACAACTAGATTTGAGTTGAGACTCTCAGTGTGATTAAGTAACATGGAGCATCTCTCAAAGTGTGGGATTTGAAATAAGAGAGAGCTCTCCAGATGAAGGTTGGTTCCTATTCCTCTATTCTTCATGTGTAACACAAGGTTAAATTATAGAGGATCTACTCTAAACCTACATCTAATCTTACCAAGGAGATAAGTTGAGAAGATATGAAGAAAAATAAACCTAAGCTAACAAGGTGATGCACCAAAGGAATGTTAAACACCCATTTTTCAATTTAACACAGACCATAAAATGCAATACTAACTACTATGCAAAGATAACCAAACTGCAATGAGAGATTCAAATGGACAACAATGAATACATGAGAGGGTTTAGAATCATCCACAGACATATATTATTGCTCCAGAGTTGATACAGTACACTAGAATATGCCAAGAGGAAAAAACTTTGTATTGGAACAAGTTTGAATGGGAGGTTTGAAAACTCCAAAAATTCATCTGCACACAAGAGAAGAAGGGAGGGTGCAAAGCCAAAATGTCCAATCTTTAAGAAAAATGCCACTCCTTACAGTCCTATAGCAAGAAATGAGAGAGGCCCAGAAGGATGAGAAGGATTCGAAGCTCCTGGCTCTAACCACCATAATGATAGAACAAAAGAAAATGATGGAAAATCTATGCTTTCAAAAATCATTTACCATTCGGCTTGTTGAAAACTATTTTAACCAACTCGGGATCATTATGGGTTTGATGAGCAAATTTGGGAGACCAATAAAATTCAATGCTTTTTGACTGTATTTATGGATTTTGACATAAATTTTGTCAACATCCGCGGAAGATTAAAGTTAACATGTTTACCTGCAGGGACCCTAACCTTTGAAATGGTGAAATTTGGGAAAAATCACCTGAAGTTTTTAGAGGACCCTGGTGAGAGCATATGTCAAAATTACTCCGTTGACGTAATGAGGCCGGTTGTACAAAAAGACAGTCAAAAGTTAGGCCATCAGAGATAGGTCTGTGGAAACCATTAAAACTTTGTTTGTGATACGCATGGGAGTTGCATAAAATTCGAATGTCCGAATTTATGAAATGGAAAAACCTTAATCTGAAGTTTGAAATTTTGGATAGATTACAAATTTACGCGGTGATAAATAAGTGATTGTTCATCGACAGAAGTGCCATTTAACTGAGTTCATGAAAATCTAAACCCGATCAATTTCAGTACTTTATCAGACTTTTGGCCAACAGAAGGTTGACATCTTGACGCGTGAGATTTCTTCCTACATTTTTGCTTGAGAAACGGCCACCAGCTGGTTAGCACTGAAGGAAGCCGGACAAAGTGGAGATTTTGAGTGAAACTTTGGGAATTTGAAGAAGAATGTGGCTTCCTTCTAATCACTTTTATGATTGATGTTTTTTCTGCTTGTGCCAACTAATTAGGTCAAGGTTCTCAAAGCGCCAATGTCTGATCTTCCTTACCTGCTGGGACATGTGGAAAATTTTGAAGTTTTCTAAAGTTTTTGCGCACCTTTGAAGCTAGTGAAGTTGTTGAGAAGGTAAGAATCTTGGCAGCCCTCCTCCGACGTTCTTCACCTGCAATTTACGGATCATGTTGAGTTCAATTGGAACTTCCAAAGGCAGTGCTATGAGATATGGAGCTCCCATTAGTGAAGACCAACCGAAGATCATTACTTAGCCAGGTCATGTTTGTCATTTCTTTGATTCTTTCAAAATTAGAAACCATTTAATGTTCCAAATCATTTGTAAAAGCTTCATTTTACTTTGGTCCTTTGATCATTTTCTCATGACTTTTGAGCCTTATGTTTTTTCCCTAAATTTCAAATCACCATATCTTCGAAATCCATTGTAGCTTGGATCATAACCTTTATGGATTTGAACTGGAAATGGAAAATTTCTACATTTAAGAATCAATTTTAAATTTCACACAGTTTGGAGATATCAACTTTTTCTTGGGGCATCTCATGGTGAGATCAGAAACAGACGTTTCAACAACAGTTAGAATGCAACATAGGTCATAGCATTCTTGTTATCTTCTTCAGCATGGCCAAAATTTCAGGGCATAAATTCTAAATATGGATATCCTGATGCTATTTTAATGGAATTTTATTGTCTAAGGAATGGTCATACCACAGTTATACATGTTTAAGTGCTCTCCTAAGGTCATACCCATGCATTGTTAAGAGATTTGGCTCATGATTTTGGGGGAATATTTCTTTGGAATAGAAAGCCTTCTTTGAACCTTCAACAATAGCCACATTTTGCAAGTATCAGACCTCTTGATTTGTAACAGGTAAATTGCCTTTTGAAGTTCAAAGCAAGGATTTTGACAATGAAAACTTCTGACAAAGCAGGCTCTGTGAGATGTTATCAACCCTGTAACAATTGTGTTGATCCTTTGACTTCTACAATGCTTTCATTGCATAGTGGCTTATGGTGTTGTTAAGAAAATGCACCTTTTCATAGGATGCACTTCCAAAAAATTGGTGATATCTATCTAAGAGAACAAGAAATGTTCACCAGAAGCTTTGGTGTAATCCTGAACTATTGCTTAGTTTGATAAATTTTTAAACCTTGGCTACCATCTCTGTCTCCTTGGAATGTTACAGTAGTATTTAGGATTCAAACCTCTGCAATTGTGCAAATAATTAGATCCCAGATCAGATAGTTTGAGGAACCACTCCAATCTAAACTGGACATTCCTCTCTCATTTTACAATGTCATTCACTTGGAGAAGGTTTCTAGTTGTGCAATCACACTTATGCATAGGAGTTGATCAATATCTTTAACCTTCTGATCAACATCCAGGGGGTGCTTCATAGAGATTTCTATACTAATTTTAGATATGATCTTTAACCAAATGATCCAACTCCTTTCTCACGAGTGTGTCATTCTTACCTTCATAGTCACCTAGGATAGAAGATGTGATACAATTATTCGTGAGTGGACTATCCCTTCTCATGGAATTGAATCTATCATGCTCAGATAAAATTACCCTCCTTCTATGTCCATTTTTGGTGTTTTGAAGAAGAATAAGAGGATCAAATCAAATGAGCATTTAGGTGAAGTACGATGTTTCAGCAATCATTGATTACATTGTTTGAAATCAAGTTTCTTTCATAGTTTTTACCCAGGTAACCTGGTTGATTATAAATTTTTCATGTTTGAAGAAGTGATAAGATGAGAGTCAATACTTTCCAATCTATAACAACATCTTGTTGTTTTGAAACATAGATGAACAGATAGTGCCTCATAACCTTGTTTGGGTCACCATCAATGTTTTTGGACTGACTAGTTTCCAACAGTGACCATAGGGGCTTCCGATATTTATGTTTGAATAACCTTCATACTAGAATATGATTAGAATTATAGTATTTCAAGAAACTAAATTTCCCAAATCTAGTAGGATTTATTTGGTTTAAAATTTCCTCATTAAATGAGCAAATAGTTCCAGTGATCCATTAGGAAGTGAAATAGAAATGGCCCATACTAGCATATGCCCTTTAGCAGAAACATTGATGTTCCCAAGATGCCTTTGAATCAATGTAATTTAGACGCTTTAAGACATGTTGTTGTTGCATACAAGAGAAAGGTGGTGGTTATCAAGAATTTTATCCACTCTTACCCTTTCGACCTAATCTAGACCAGGTATTATTTTCAATTCGACCCACCTTCCAGATTAATTGAAACTATGAAATCCATTACCAACAAGCCTGCATCTTTTGAGTTCAACTTTTAGAATTTGTTTCTTGAAGTTACACCAAGAACCTTGTAGTTTCTAGACCTATGTAATTTTAACAGATTTTACCTCTTGAATTTCACTAAGTTTAGATAGCCAATTCTAATCTTTTGCAGGTAGGAAATCAAATTCAAAAGAGACTACTTGACTCAAAGGTTCTTCTTAAGAGAATTCTCAACTAGGTATAATCTACACTTATCAAGGTTAGAGGCACGAGGCAATCCTAGTCCAATTCTAACTCTGTACAATCCTTATAATACTTGTCCCCAAACACGCCATACTGATGAGGGTCATCAATCCTCACCATTAATAATGTCAATCCAGGGCTGGTGTCTGATGGTTGTATGCATTAAGAGAAGAATATCTTGGAAAATAACTCCTTTAAACACAAACCAAACTTGCATAAAATAAATCACACATTGCAGAAATTTAAAGGCACACTTGCAGAAATGTAAACACACTTGCATGAAATAAATCACACTTAGGAAATAAATCACACTTGCATGAAAGAAATTACATAAATTTTAAACACTTGCATAAATTGAAATTGCTTGAATTGGAAATAAACATAATTAAACGAAACACCTGCAGGTTCACAACAAACTAATTTTCACAATACAAACATAAAAACAATACAACTAAATGAATGAATTACAGACAAATGAATAAACATAAACATAAATACACAGATCCATCTTCCTTGGAATGAGTGGCTAGCTCATTCCTTGGAAGAGGATTTAAATCATACTTCTGAGATTTAAAACTACAGAATATTTGAGAAGAAAGAACAGATCTTTATTTCTTAGGAGAAAAGAATTACATATCTCAGTGTGGAAGGTTGCATTTATAATTCATGCATCCAACCAACTCCTTATTTTAGGAAATACAATCTGATCTTATCTTTATTCTAATCCTAACAACTAAGATCTCCATCTCCACAAAATATGGAGAGAGATATATTATTGAAGTCAAATCTTATCTCACTTATTTTAGGAAGATTTGCTCCCAAATCTTCTCCTTGCTTTTTGGTAACAAGAATCATAATGATTTTATTCTTCTACATTATTGGAAGGAGGTTTTTCCTCAAAATATGATTTTGACCAAATACCTTTCTCATATTTTCCATTTGACTTTGTTGTTTTTGATTGTGGAACTTTTGATGCTTGTCTGATACACTTTTTCCTCGGACTGCAGTTCACTAAAAGTTATATTTCTCTTCATTGGTAAAACCTGTAGCAAATCTGAATGAGGTTTTTGTTAAACACATTTCTATGAACAAAATTACCTCTCTCATATTTTCCATTTGAATTTTTTGTTTCTGTTTATGGAACTTTTAGTGCTCGTCTGATACACTTTTCCTCGGACTATAGCTCACTAAAAGTTAGATCTCTCTTCATTGGTAAAACCTGTAGCAAATATGAATGAGGTTTTTGTTAAACACATTTTCTATGAACAAAAATCCTCTCTCATATTTTTTGTTTGACTTTTCTATTTCTATTTATGGAACTTTTAGCACTTGTCTGATACACTTTTCCTTTGACTACAACTCACTAAAAGTTAGATTTATCTTTATTGGTAATACCTGTAGAAAATATGAATGAGGTTTTTGTTAATCACATTGCTATGAACAAAAAAAACCTCTCTCATATTTTCTATTGGATTCTCTGATTTTTCTAATTCCTCGTTGATGTAAAAACCTTCAAAATTTATGCAAGTTCCGGAACTAAAACAAGATTTGGAACTCAATTGATGTCCAAAAGTTCCAGAACTAACTCATTCAATGATACAAGTTTTGGAAATCTAAGTTCCTGAACTAAACCTTTCCAGAACTAACTCTGTGAGTTCTGGAACTAATCCTGTGATTCCTAGAGCTAACTTAAAAATTCTATAACATTTGCATATAATCTCTGATTGAGATGATTCATTTTTTGAGCTTGCATAATTTTTAGAGAGGAATCTGAATATGAAAACAAATTTGAGTTTAGATATACCATCCATGATCAATTCCACTTTTCCCAATACTAGCATTATCTTTCCTTTATGGCCTGCATACACAAGACTTTGCATCTTTTCCAAATAATCAATAGGATTAGTCAACAAAATAGATAACAAAAGAAATCTAAAGAATGAACAAGATATATATCCTCTATTCTATCTTAAGAAAACTATAAGTTCCTAGATTACATTTAAATCCACTTTCAAAGGTAACTTGGAAGGACAAAATAATGGTAATTTATGGCCAATTTATGGCCTCATTACACACTTAGATCTTATGCATGATCCTCATGCATTATATTATTATCTCCTCTACTTAGAGTTTCTACGCATTGAGTAATTATGCAATATGAAATCCATGTATTTCAAAGACATTCTTGCATGATATTGTTCCCTACTATTTTTTAGTTCCAGTGTTTTGTGCAGCAGGTACTTTTATTGATTTCTTTCATGTGTGTTTTTTATTGGAATTTCATACAGTAGGACTTATATGGATCTCCTTCCCAAATAATGTTTATGATTAGTCAAAAAAATAGATAACAAAATAGGTTCTTGTGTGGATTTCCTTCTACTATTTTTTATTCTATCTTAAGCAAACTATAAGTTCCTAGATTACATTTAAATCCACTTTCAAAGGTAACTTAGAAGGATAAAATAATGGTAATTTATGGCCTCATCATTGCCCCACACTTAATCTTATGCATGTCCTCATGCATTATATTATTATCTCCTCTTCTTAGAGTCTTCTCTGCATTGAGATTATGCATGTATGAAATCCATGTATAGTTCAAAGACAGGTTCTTGTGGATCTCCTTCTACTATTTTTTATTTTCTTTCTTGTGCAGCAGGTTCTTTTATTGATCTCTTTCTGTTGTTTTTTATTTTCTTTCTTGTACAGTAGGTTCTTATGTGGATCTCCTTCTGATGTTTTTGATTTTATTTCTTGTGCAGTAGGTTCTTGTGTGGATTATCTTCTACTATTTTTTATTTTCTTTATTTTATAGCAGGTTCTTGTGTGGATCTCCTTCTATTGTTTTTTATTTTCTTTCTTTTGTAGCAGGTTCTTGTGTGGATATCCTTCTACTATTTTTTATTTTTCTTTTTTATTGATCTAAGTTTCTAGCTTCCTTTTTAGATGAGTGTACGAGTAATCAAGAAACACTAAACAATGTCGAGTATACAAGGGTTTAGTACCTTGGAGATGAGGATGGATGATACGGGAAAAAATTTGATATCGGAATCCTCGATGTGATCCCAGCAAACTTGCAACCCACATACACTAAAGAAAAATTGATTAGAGATTTTATGCGGGGGATGCCTGACTAAGCATATCCGGGAAGTGTTAACTCCCTCGGTGGCTGTCAACCCCCATGTGATAAGAATAATAATAAAATAGAGTCCAAACAGATAATATGTAAATTGATAAACAAAAGAACCTAAAAGATGCCGGTATGCAGATGGTGTTATTGATCAGATGCATGCAACATGAATCTCACCACATGAACCAGATCACGAGAAGAGTATCATGGAAATTCCACATGTTATCACAAAGACAAAATAATAATGATATTATGATAAATGGCTAAAATTCCTCAGCATTCACCCAAAATTTCCTAAATTTTTCTTCCTCCAGTCTCCCTTCCCAAATATGGGGAAAAACCCATATTTATAGCTTAGATGTGAGGTTAGATTGGGGTTAACAAGTAACCGGGGTTGGGTAGAGTAACCTGAGTTAAGAGATATGATGTGATCACGTGGGGACCACAGCTTGAATTATTAGATGGAGTGGGGAGCATGATTGACATGGTGGGTGAGATAAAATATTCCATTTAAAAAGGGGTGTCATATGGGTGTATTAATACCCATGGATTGAATAATTTGTCAGATATTTCAAAAATTGAATTATCAAATGGGTCTACATGGATCCCATTTTATAATTAATTAAGCAAATGGATAGGATTTCATTTAATTTAAGAAAAAGAGAAGTGAGAATGGAAATTGCATGAATGTGAGATGATGGAGGGGCGCTATACCAAAAATAGGTGTCTACATTTGCCCCTTTTTGTTGAGTGGTTTGCGATAGCAAGCCACGAGACAAAAACAAAAAGGGTTAGATGAGATATGTGTCTGAAGATGGATGAAGATATGACCAAAGGAAAGATGCCTCAGGCAAAAAAGGATCACAATAACAATGAAAAACAAAATGTATGGCGGTGACTTCAATATCACATCGGTAGAGGACAATTACGGTCTCAACGGAGACAAACGACAATGTTCTACAGACCAGTGAGTGGGTGAAGACCACTACAGTATGGATGTAAACCAAGATGACCAATGGGTCATAGGAAAACATCAAAATATGTGCAATTAAATGTGAAAGATGTGTGCAATCCTTTGTCTGCGAGGAATCATGTGAAAAATCATGCATCCACAAAAGGGACGAGGATGAAGATAATGATGCCCCAGCACAGGGCACGAGAAGGACACAAAGTGAGTTATATGTGTTGACAAGTAAAAGGATGAAAAGGTGCCCCAACATAAGACATAGATGGATGTTGAAATAAGATATCCCAAGGGGAATAATCATAAATGTGGACATGATGATCAAATAGGATAGAAAGGTGAGATAAAATTTTCTAAAAGGGTGATAATTATGATGCCAATCATGTTTCATAGAAAATATGCATAAGTGTTAGAAAATTAGAAGGTGAAGAAGAAAATGAAGTCACATTTCTTTGATAAGTATGATAGAGATAATTTTGTGAAAAAACAAAAGAAGAGAAAATATTCATGGAAGAGAACAAGATCAGATAGGTGATGGCCATTATGGTATCTTCCAAGACAAAAATGTCAAAGGAAGATGGGAAGAGATTCTTAGAAATGGATATGATGATGTCCCTGTGAGAGGACTGATGAAGATAAAAGATGTGACAGGGTTCTCAAAAAGAGAAGAGGTCAATGTTGCAAAGAGAAGAACAAGAACGGTAATGAAAGGGATAGATGGTGATACATAAATGGAGAAACATTGGCATTGACTATGAATGTCAGATGTAAGGGATGTTGAGAAAGAGAAAAGGTAATAGACAGGAGGATTGGTTGATTATGAGAAGAGTAAGAAAGATTGAATATGAAGGCGACAGGGGTATGGAATAGAGGGATAGAGATGGAGGAGGAGAAAATAAGGAATGAAAGGGGAGGAAGAAGATAACAAAGAAGGATTATAGAGAAAGGGGGAAATGAAGAAGGACAAACAAAGAGAAGACAAGAAAAGAATAGAGCAGAGGATGAAATTATGAAAAGGAGAGAGAGTTATTCAAGACGAAAGGTGTGAAGAAGGATGGAGCAGAGGAAAGCAGAGAGGTAATGGAAAATGAAAGAGATGATAGAGCAAATAAAATTGAAGGAAACAAATCATAGTGAGGAAATCCAAGGCAAAGAATATGGAACTGACTACATGGAAATTCATGTGGATGATGAGATGATAAACGAGATGATATAATGTTGAAGAGTCATTTTTTCGATGGGGAAGTAAGGAGGAAGTGTGAGGTAAAATGGGGATAAGGACGATGTAGAGGAAGTGAAATAAGATGAAGATCAGAAAGGAGGAGAAGACAACGAAGAAAATTATGCAGAAGGAAGGGAACCAAGAATGAAGATATTTGATAAAGAGTGAGAAACACAAGGAATGTAAAGAGAAGCTTGAGGGAAGGAATGACATCGATTGGAAAAGAAATAGAGATGCATGAGATGAGGATATGTTGATGACGAGAAAATAGAGAGAGGGTGTATGATGAAGACAGTGAAGAAATTGGCAAGGAAGAATGGAAGATGGAGAGGTGGCGAGGAAAAAGAAAGGATGGGATAGGAGAGGCAATGCCAGTGAATGGATGTTAGGAGAAATCCATCGATAATGATCAGTAGGAAAAGATGGGACAAAAGATGAGACAAGGAAGAAAGTAAATGAAGAATGGGAGGGGGAATGCCAATGAAGGGATGTTAGGAGAAGTCCTCTGATAATGATCAGAGGACACAGAGGAAGGAAGGAATGAAGATAGAATGGAGGAGGTCAAAGAAAAGGATTCAGGCTGTGCAGAATGGGGATGAGTGATTTTTAGGAGAATTCCACCGATAATTACTAGCGCGGAAATAGAAGATGATGATGAAAGAATGTTAGGGATAATAATGACAATGATAGGTAAGTATGGGGTAGATATGTGGAAGAACTCTAGAAGATGGAGTGGAAAGAGTAAAGAAAGGAGGGATAACAATGTGTAGGAAGATGAAGGCGAGGAGAGGATGTAGTGGATGAGAATGAATGAGAGAGAAATGAAGAAATAAGACACAAAATGAATGGAGAAGCAACTGTTAAGTAAGATTACCCAGCGATGGATGATGGAGATGAAAAAGGGACCAGTAAGAAGTGGTGTTTGTGTGAATGGAAGAAGAGGTGAGAGGATGTGATGATGGGGAATGTCGAGGAAATGTAGATGGAGTGAATGTGGTGTAGTGGGGGAGTGCAGGATGGTAAATCATGCTTAAGAGGGACTCTTAAGTAATATATCCATGCCGTAGGAGGATTTAAGTAAGATCACAAAACCGGTAGTGACGATATGGAAGGAGAAAGACAACATTGTATTGGATGCAGGTGTGGAATGGTTGGTTGGAGTGGATGAGTATGATGAGAGGTGGGAGACAGAAGATGAGGAAGATATGATGGGAGATGGAAGGATCAGATGGAAAACCATTCTTAAGAGGAACTCTTAAGTAATATTTCCCTGTGATGGGGATGGTTAAGTAGGATTGCCAAACTAAAGAAGAAGAAGAATGATGAAAATACTGAGCAGTGTATACCAAAATGGAACAAGAGATGAAAGGAGGTGATATCAAAGTGATAACAAGGAAACAAAGGAGTGTGACATGAGTGGATGGAGGAACATATGCAATGTAGATGGAGAGTGTAAGGGTAAATCCTTAACTGGGATGCCCACGTGGTGGTAGTGATGATGCAAGAGTGTTAAGCAGAAAAGGAGGAGTGGAAAGACGTTTGTGGTGGTGATTGTCATCTGTTGAAAGAGGAAATGGTGGAGAAGCTTCTACAGTAGGAGGATCTAAGGAAGAATATATACCTTAACTAAGGTTCTCATGCTATATGGATGGTTAAGCAAGATTGTCAAACTTAAAGCGGAAGAGTAAAAGAGAAACTCAAGAGGAAAGACAAGTAAGATATCTGACATCGTGCAAGGGGACAGAAAGGTGAGAAGGATGATGTGGAGACAAATGGTGATGAGTGGACATGGAGAGTGAGGAGCAATGGATCAAAGACATCATTGAACATGTTGAGAGATAAGGAGCTGCAGGATAATGAACTTGCCTTGAGAAGGACCCTCAAGTAGGATTCGCAAACTGCAATGGCGATCAAGTAGAATTCACAAACCGAAAAGTATATTTGCAAACGCATTCATGGAGATGATGGATAGATATAAAATTCATAGTGTGAAATTTGATGTGATTTTTATAAAAGATGATCTAGATGAGATGAATGGAACATAGTTGTAGCTAGGGCATACAGGGAAACTATGTTTTGAACTGGATTGGAGATAAATAAGAAAGGTTACCACTCAAGGCATTGCACTTGCTGTCGATAACAGGTGCTAATAAATAACCAACGATAGTTAGTTATACCAAAAGATCATGAGGGAAATATGGATGAAGGATGCTCGTAATCCTAATGTTGACATGACAAAGGGATCGAAGATGTGACTTGTACGCGGGAAGAGGGATCTCCAAAGGTGGTGTTCCTTAAGTCTATGCCCCAGCTCTGGGAAAGGGAAAGAACAATAGCAGAAAGCTTTCTGAAAATGCTGATAAAGGAAGGTTGATCAATGTGGAAAACCTTCTAGATGCCATAATAACATAGTATCTATCCTTTGAGGGTATGGTATAATTTATACATAATATGGATGGAAAGAATAGTATGATAGCCGTCCTTCAAGGGATCGGTCTATTTCTTTTGATTTTGATTTGTATACTATTTTTATTTTTTTTTTATTTTTTTGCATGAATAACTGTCCTTTGAGGGATCAATCTATTTTTGATAACTTTGATTTTTCCTTTTGCATAAGTAAATTTGAGCTGGGGAGAGCTGGGAATAGCTAAGTAAACCACTTAAGAGGAGATAAGGAATGTACAAGAGACACCCTAGACCCTTCGCATGGCTGCAATAGGAGAAGGAGAAGGTGATGGATGTAATGGTAATAGGGTCACATCAAAGTAGTGAAGGTGGATGACATAATTTAGATCATTACAATAACAAATAGAAGGGGCTAAAGATGAAGGAATAATCTAAGGATGTAACTAAGTGCTCATTGGTAGATATGCTAACATTAGACTAGTCACAAGTGCATTGCATTAAGATGTTACGTCTCTGGTTTACCACCACGAGAGGGAAGATAGTGAAGTTGTAAATATGAGATGATAGCCAAGCAAGAAACAAAAATAACATATGACCAAAATGGTGGATTTAGATGAAAATAAATGATGCCCCAAGAGAGATATAAACATAGAAGGACAATCATGGCCTTAAAGGACTTGATGAAATAAATGGTGTCCTAAAAGAGACACAAGTATAGCCATAATGGTGGACTTTAAGGAAAAGGGATCCCTCAATGGAGAGACAAATATGGCCCCAAAGGAGGGATTTGATGAAAAAGATGATACCCCTAAAAGGATCATAAACATAAAAGAACAAATATGGCCTCAAAAGAGGACTTGATGAAATAAACGGTGTCCCAAACGAGACACAAATATAGCCACAATGGTGGACTTCAAAAAAGATTGTGCCCCAGAAGAGACACAAACATGGCCACAATGGTGGACTTCAAGAAAATTGTCCCTCAACGGAAGAACGAACATGGCCTCAAAGGAGGACTTAGAATGAGATGAGAATTTGGATATAATTAATTTAGATTGGATGAATGTGAAGGAGGTAGATAAAACAATGTCAAAGAGTAAACTCCCCTAGTAACAAGGGGGTTTTATATGTGAGATGCTCAAGGGTGAGGGAAGGTTGTTCCCCTAATGAGTTAAATGTGAAGGAGGTAAAGGATGTCAAAAGAGATTAGATAAGATTGTTTTAGATTTGGATGGGGTAAACGATCGGAGACCACAAGTGTGCTTACTAAGATAAGTGCCATTGATAAACAATGGAGGGCATTCCTTAAGAGGAATGGCATGGGCTGGATGGATATTAAGGGATGATGTGGATGGAAGGATCATTGGAGATCTGATAGATGGGATATGGATTGGATTCAAGGTAGATAGAGAAGGAACTTTCCCATGAATGAGGAAATCATCTTTCTCAATAGGGTTGTGGATGATTGACCGAAAGGCCTTACAATGTTCTATATCATGGCCCGGGGTATGATGATAAGCTCAACTGCAATTAGGATTGAACCATGCTGGCTTGGGACCATAGCGATAAACGGATTTAATAGGAGGAATTTTGATGGTAGATTTTCAAGTTAAATGTCCAAAGATATTTGTGTAAGACCCTATTGAAGTGTCATGGGGAAGGTAACACTTATGGGTTTTGAAAGGATATTCCACTTGGAGTTAGGGGAAAAAGTAGATGTAGATGGGATGGATGAAATTCGTGTTTTGGAGGACAAATCAAATTTGGTTGAAGGATGATATTGTTTGGATGTGGATTGATTATTGCAAGATGTCGTAGATGGAAATACTGATCCTGACATGGATGTTGTGGCATTGGATTGTTGAGAAGAGGGAAAACCTGAATGTTTTTGAGGATGCGCAGGGGACTGTCAGGGATGTTTTCCCCGAGCCTTAGACTTCAACTGAGAAGATTTACCTCTAGCAGGGATGACAATAATTTCAACCAGAGGATCTGATAGCGGTGGTGTGGTTATTAATGGAGAAAATGTCCTAAAACAAGATGGGTACGTTAATGAAGAGATAGGTGTTTGTATGATGTGGTTAATGATATCTATATGAGATGTGGATTGTTTCGGCTTTGGCACGGGAAGAGTTGATTTTGTAGAGGGAGAAGGTAAATCATCTTTATTTGACTTAGGTGGATATCTTGGTTCAGTAGATGATTCCAAGGGGTATCTTTGATAGGGTTACAGATCGAGAGGATTGGGTTGGTGTGATAGAATAATTAGGTAAAGAGTATTGGGGTAGACTAGCTAATGTGGCCATGGGTGAAGATATAGGTACATATGTCAAGGTCGAGATAGGTGGATTTGTTGGTGTAATAGATATAGGGGTAGCTGGGATAGATAAAGATGTAGGAATTTTTGGAATATGTGGGGATGTGGGTGGTGTGATAACCAATGGAGTAGACCTTATGGGTATGGGTAATGTAGCAAATGCAGGAGCATTTTTAGATGTAGAAGTAGAAGGGACTGGTTGTTTCATAAATGTTTTGAGGGGTAAGAATGATATGTTTTCTAAAGGGGTTGATGTTGAAGGTGGGGTTGTAAGGGTGTATGTAGTAGAATAGAGTTTAGTTGGGATGGTTATGATCAATTTAGGTGTAGTAACAGGTGTATTTGAGGAAAATATGGGTGAAGAGAATGTAGGGATATGTGTGGATATGAGTGGGGCTGAAATGGGTGCTAAGGGAATCTAATGTGGTAGATTGGGTGTATTTGAATATGGATGGTATAGTTAAATTTGATGTGGATGTGATAAGGACAGGAGAAGGTGTAGGTTCAAGATAAATAGTGAAATTTTATGTAGGTGTGACAGGATCCACATAAGGACTGGGAATAATGTCCATAGTGGGAACATACGGAGTTCGTGATAAGATGGGATCTTGATTGAAAGTGTCAACCATACAAGCGTTCGATAGTTGAGATGTAAAGGGGGTGACGTGATTTGTTGGTGGTTGATTAGTTTGCGCAGTGGAGGTATCAATTTGAATATCCCCTTGATTTACGAGTTGTTGGACACGATCTTTAAAGGAACGACATCTCTCAATGTCATGACCTTTGACTCGATGATATTTACAAAAGTGGGCTTCGTGATACCAAATAGGCTTGGCTTGCGAGTTGTCCACGGGTCGTATGGGAGGAAGTTGGATGGAGTTTACACTCATCAACTTATCAAATACATAACTGTATGATTCTCCTAAAGGAGTGTAGTTGGTTGTTGATTGAGGAGATCATTGTTGAGACCATGTGCTTGATGTAGATGGGGATGAGGGTTCAATGACCACAGTGTTGGCCGCAGCCTTGAACTCGTCATTATGTGTGAATGGTTTAGTGGATTCAATTTTAGGTTTAGTTGAACTTAGTTTAAGATGACCCTGCTCAATGGAACAGGTTTCGAGCTTGTGAGCAATTGTGAAAGCTTCATCAAAGGTTTGGAATGATTGGAACTGCAAAGTGGATTATATATGTTTCACACACAAACACGAGAATAAGTTGATGAGTTCGGTTTGCGGGATAGTGAAGGATAGTTGGTTTATAATATCATGCCATTGTGTGACAAAGTCAGCGATGGGCTCGTCTTCAAACTGTCGAATGGTATATAGATCAGCGATAGTGGTTTTACGTGTGATATTGATAGAAAAGTTTGATCTAAGAACAATTTTGCAAGTTGAGTGAAAGAGAATAAAGAATGTCACGGGATATTGTTATACCAGTCTAACCTGGGACTAGACAAAGACATAGGGAAAGTATGAAGAAGTAGATCATGATCATGCGCAATAAGACAACATGCATGTTTAAATGTGAGGAGATGTTGTTGGGGATCTTCTTTGTTGTTGAACTTATTAAATGCAGGAAGTTTCCAATGAGGAGGATAGGGTTTGATTGGAACAGATGGATGAATCGGTTCATTACAGATTTGTTCATAGGATAAGGTGTTCTTGGGTGTTACGGTAAGGGTTTCTAAACTGGCTAACTGATTCATTAAGGCATGAATTGAATCACTTGAGGTGTTGTAAGGTTGATATTGGATTGGCTGTGTGGTTTAAAAAGTATGATAATGGGAATGATGTGTTTGTGGGTGTCTAGATGTTTGGTGAAGCATCTGATAAGGTGGTTGATAAGTTTCTGGATAGGATGTTTGTAGATTGGCTTGATACGATAGTTGATTAATTTATGGATATGTAGGTGTTTGTGGAGCTACTTGGTAAGGACTAATATGTGTCATAGGTTGGGATTTCTATATAGGTTGATGTTGAGTGATTAGGGCATGATGTGGTTATTGAAGTAGGGTAGGTTGTTGTGGTAAATGGTAAGTGTGGATATATGTGTTAAGAATTTGAGATGGTCGGATAGGCCTATTAATGGAATTTTCAAAATGGGATGTGGGTGGAATGCGATCCACCAATTTTGGATATTGGGAGGATTGAGAGATTGTAGGATATTTCTGGAGTAAGAAGTCATATATGGGGTTAGGAGGAGATTTGAGTGTATCTAGAGGAGCAGGAGATGGTGGTGTGATCAGTTTAGGAAGACTGGCTTGACGAGGGATATGAGGGTTGGTGTCAAGGTGGGGAGAATTTTGTATGACATGGTTCTCATGAGGTGAGACCATGGAGACTGGAGGTTGAGTGACTAACACCGTGGTTTTGAGTTTAGAATCTTGTTGGGTGAGATCATCAGAAGAAGTAATATTATTGGATAGAGCAGATTGTTTGTTTTGTCTCGATTTGAGAGAGAGAGCGACAATAGGTGTGAAATAGAGAAACATTTGTTTATGTATGTTGTTGACAAACAAATCAAGTAGAATATTTTTTAGCATCATGATTAATTTAGAGGATGTGAATAGAAAAGAAAAGTAGGTAATGAAGGTGCCTAAAGGAGTCTAAGGTTGGTTTCAGGTAGTTATGGATTGGGAGATGTCTGAGACGGTTTCCTGTTGGGTGTTTAGGTCCCAATCAGTTAACCAGGTGAGAGGAATGTTTTGATGTGTTAATTATGTTTGTGCAGTTCTCAGGAAGTGTGTGATAAGTGAAATGCATAGAGTTAAATCCTTTACTTAAGCTATGTAATCAGGTAGGATGCAGAAGGTTCCTTTTAGACCAAAATGAAATGTGATATATGATGTAGACAGTCACTCAGAGAAAGGGAAAGTTCGATGTAAAAAGAGAAAAAAATAAAGAAAAATGAGGAATACCTGGAGAATCGCTTATCATTGTTATTTGATTGCATATGTTTAGAGGTATTAATCACAGACCCCGAACGTCTAGTGACCTTAAAAGTGCATCGTTCATGACTGGAAGAGGGGTCTGGAGAATGCTTTTCCTGTTTGAAAGTGCCACTCAGTGGTCTAGAATGTCTGGGTCCTCTAGAATGACACTGTGCAAATTGTGAATGAGGTCGATGAAAACATTTTACATGGCATGTTTGATTTAAATATTGGTCTTTGACAGCGTAACGTTGTTTTCATGAGGTTATAGACATTATCCTGCAAGAAGAAAATAAATGCTATTAGTTAAGGTAATTAAAAAAAAAATTATAAATTTTACACATGGTATCGTCATAAATAAATAAAAATAAAATAATTAATTAATCTAATTAATTAAAAAAATTGTAGTTTAATGTTCCTTCAATTAAAGTAATTATGATGTGAAAAATGAAAAATTATAATTTTAATCTATGAAATAAATGTATAAGATAAATTAATAAATGTTAATCCTTAACCAAAATGAGAGATGATGGATGGTAAACTATATAACATGTCAATAGATTCAAAATAATAAGCTATGAAATGAACTATAGAATAGAAAAAACATAAAATCTATACGAATAATTTATAAAGTAAATTATTAACTAAAAAGGAAATACACTCAATAAATTGAAATTAGAAATTATTAAATAAATATGTAGTGTGTGTGGTCGAGCCATGTGGAGTTCACATGGAGGGATCACCTTGATCAGGGAAAGTATGCATGGAGAGAGTGGGTTGGTGTATATTGGTTGGAGTGTTGAGGATAGGGTCAAGTCGTAGTAGAAGGGTAGGTTGAGGATGGTGACAGGCACGTGGAGAGCTCAGATGGACAGTGGGTGAATTCGGTGGAGGGAAGGAGCTGCATGGAGGGAGTTGAAGGAAGCGAGAGGAGGAATATGGGGTACGATTGAAGCTTATGGGCGAGGATAAAGCACATGAAAGTGGAGGTAGGCTCGAGAGGAGAGAAGGGATGTGTTGGAAGGAGGGAGATGAGATTTTGGTGTGGGGCGTGTGTGTGTGTATGTCCTACGCCACATAGTTGCACCTTCTTTGCTTATCTCCATGCACAAAGACAAACTTAAAAGGAAAAAGAAAGGATCATAAAACAAGGACCCAAAAAAAATTGAGTTCAGCATTTCTGCAAAAGAGGGGAGAGAGAAATAGGAAATACCCAAATTTTGTAAAGCGGGATTAAGAAATTATGTCATTTGGCTCTCCTTGGCCAATAAAGGAGGAGATTCAGAGCATCGAGCTCATGGTAATGCAGCAGTTGCAGGAGATGAAGTCTCCACCTACAGCTTCATTTTGATTCTCAATGGAGGGAGGGGAAGAGAAAGAGCCTGCCGGGGAAGAAGAGATTGTTGGGAAGGGAGACGGTAAATGAATCAAGAGTGGAGCTATGTAGTGGCTCGACGTTGGATGGGGAGTGGGGAGCTGAGCCGGAGGGGACAAAAGGGAAGATGGATGGGAAGTGAAGAGAAACGAGAGTTGGAGTGGATGAGTCAGGAAAAGGAGCTCGGAGCAGGGAAGGGAGATGGTGGCTCGGTGGAGAGAATGGCGGTGAGGATGGCTTGGGTAGGGGACTGTAGGTAGCTCGGGGAGATGGAAGTGGTTGAGTAGAAGGGTGATGGGTGGAGAGAGAGTGGAGAGATGTGGAGATAGTGGCTGAGGAGATGGACAGCGGAAGAAGTTGGTTGGGAAGATTTCCAAGTGTGTGGGAGGGAGGGAGACGGGAGGTGAATTTACACTAGAGATGTGTAGCAACTCAGGTAGGGAAGAGAGGGGTATATGAGGTGAGGATGGGTTTTTGGGAGATGGGGAGTTGTGTGGTGAAGGAGTTACGTAGAAGGGAGATGGGTGGCCCATGTAGGTTGGAGTTGGGAACGGGGCAGAGGAGATGAGTTGGCAGGAATCGGGATATGAAGTAGCCGAATCGAGAGGGCAGTCAATTTGAAGAGGGCAGTTATGTGGAAAGAAAGTGGGGAAGTTCAGATAAAAAGTCTTAGTTATTATTGTTTTTTTGTAATTTAATTTAATTTAATTTTAAAATAATTGAATCTAATATTAATAATTTAATTTAAATGAATGTTAGTTTTATTATATAAAAGGAACACAAATGTGATTGTATATTAACTATAATTCAAAGAAAATGTGACTGACTTGTCTCCTAATTAGAAAGATCCAAATATTAAGCTTTTGATGACGAGTAAGCGTGATATTTACGAAATATAAAAAAACAATAAACATAAAGTACTAAACGCAAGTTATATATATTTATTGCAAAAATTCAAGTTCGAAAATACAACTAAACAATGAAGTTAATTTCTAGATCCGTTCCCCATGCAGGTGAAACTTAGTACCAGACTGGTTAAACACTAGAAGAGTAATTACCTTGAAGACAACACAAACCTCTTCTATGGAAAAAGATAACACCAAACCTGCACAAGGCAAATAAAAGAAAAAAATAAACAAATATGACCAGATCTTGGATCTAGTCCCATCGAGCATGCCAAATGTTTATATGATTTTCAAGTTTCCTGTCCAGATGAGTGTACGAGTAATCAAGAAACACTAAACAATGTCGAGTATACAAGGTCTTAGTACCTTGGAGATGACGATGGATGATACAGGTGCAAAGTTGATATCGGACTCCTCGATGTGATCCCAAAAAACCTACAACCTAGATACACTAAAGAAATATTCATTAGAGATTTAATGTGGGGGCTTCCTGACAAAGCAGATCCAGGAAGCATTAACTCCCTTGGTGGCTATCAACCCCCTATGCAATAAGAATAATAATAAAATAGAGTCCAAATAGATGACATGCAAATTGATAAAACAAAAGAACCTAAAAGACGTAGGTATGTAGGTAGTGTTATTGATCAGATGCGTGTAACATGAATCTCACCCCATGAACAAGATCCTAAGTAAAGTATCATGGAAATTCCACATGTTATCACAAAGACAAAATAATAATGATAAAATGGATAAAATTTCTCAGCATTCACCCAAACTTTCTAACTTTTCCTTCCCTCCCCCAAATATGGGGAAAAACCCATATTTATAACTTAGATGTGAGGTTAGATGGGGTTAACAAGTAACTGTGGTTGAGTAAAGTAACCTGAGTTAGGGATATGATGTGGTCGCGTGGGGACCACGGCTTGAATTATTAGATGGAGTGGGGAGCATGATTGACATGGTGGGTGAGATAAAAGATTCCATTTGAAAAGGGGTGTCGGATGGGTGTATTAATACCCATGGATTGAATAATTTGTGGGAGATGCCAAAAATTGAATTATCAAATGGGTCTACATGGAGCCCATTTAATAGTTAATTAAGCAAATGGATAGGATTTCATTTAATTTAAGAAAAAGAGAAGCGAGAATGGAAATTTAATGAATGTGATATGACGGAGGAGCGCTATAACAAAAAATAGGTGTCTACATTTCTTTTACAACAGGTTCTTGTGTGGATCTTCTTCTGCTTTTTTTAGTTTATTTCTTGTGCAGCAGGTTCTTGTGTGGATATCCTTCTATTTTTTTATCTTCTTTCTTGTACAACAGGTTCTTGTGTGGATCTTCTTCTACTATTTTTTATTTTCTTTCTTATACAAAAGGTTCTTGTGTGGATCTCCTTATGATGTTTTTGATCTCCTTTCTTTTACAGTAGGTTCCTGTGTGGATTTCATTCTCTCCTGCATTTAAGCTCATGCATGTCCTCATGCATGTTGTTTATTCATGGTTGCCCATAAATTAGACTCTAAAATTTTGATTTCAAAGAGGTGCACATATTTTTCATATAAGTAGGGGAGATATGAATTTTATCTTGCCTTCCTTGGAGATCTTAAAAGTGGATCTAGTTGTAGTAATAAAACTTACAAAAAAGCTTTAAAATAAAATAGTATAACAAAATAACTTGATCATACCTCTAGTTTTCCTTGTCACCCTATTGTTAACATGGTCAAATAGTGTCAAGAAAGAAGCCACCAGGTAACAGTTGATTACTTTTGAAGAAGAGCCATGTTTTTTTGTCTTTAATTGACCAGCAAGCTGGTTTTCCAATCAAAGTATTTTTTTTTGCCTTTGATTGGCCAGTAAGTTGGTTTTCCAATCAAAGTTTTTTGATTTTTTTAATATTTTTACCTTTTATTGGCCAACAAGATGATTTTTCAATCAAAGCATTTTTATTTTCTTTGATTGACCAGCAAGCTGGTTTTCCAATCAAAGATTTTTTTATTTTATTTTTTGAAATGATAGTACGAGAAGGATTACAGAAAAAATTGATCCATCATCAAACTATATTCATCAAAGTACAACTTGTGTAAAATAAGAAGCAATGTCTGAGATCTCATAAAAACCTTTTTTAATACTTGGTAACTCCAAGAATATTTTTAAAAATTGTGTAGACAATTTCTAGGTCTTCAAAGCCCAACTTGAATCAAAATCATCATAGTAATCTTCAAAGCCCAAACTAGTGATCGCATGAGATGGATTGTGTTATTTATCTGCGGGTCCCTCAAAAATGCTCCTTGGTTGATACTGTTGGTGCATAAAAATATGCATGTTGGTACGAAGAACAACTTTGGAAATTCCTATGGATGTTAGCATGAAAAAAAGTGTTTGTCTTGATATTCACAATAATTGCTTCTTCATGTTATACAAGTATATACAAAAATGAAGAAATTGAAAGACATGAAAACAATTTTTTCTAGAATGGATATGGTTTAGAGATTGAATTTTATTATGTGATGAAAAACTAATTTAGATGGGTGGATTTATTTTGAGTGGTTTTTTATTTTGGCTCTAATCAAATCCATGAATATGGATGGAGTTAACTAGAAATGCTACCACTTCATTATTACAAACTGGATAAGCCAGTTTTTAACTAAGGTTATGTGTAATAAGATCACTGAGTTGTTAGCTGATATAGGGAGAAATGGTGGTGGTTATCAAGAATGACTTATGATATTTCATCAACTGGATCTACTTCCAGATTCAATATCATATTCTACCATTTCTAGATATGAATTTTTTGTTCATACCATTATACCTTCTTGATCAAACATCACAGTCATTTTCTTATACACAGAGTTAGTTTGTGGGGAGATAAATATTTACAATCTAATATTCCTAATTGGATAAATGAAATTTTATTCTACTTGAAGGAAATAAAAGTCTAAAGAAACTACTTACCAAATACTTCCTGTCACAAAATTTACTAAAATGTATTCTACTATCAGTAGAATATTCCTTTAGAGAATTTTGAATCTCCTAATAACACAGTGTCCCTGATAATGACGCCAAAATGATGAGGGTCATCAATCCTCACCATTAATAATGTCAATCTAGGTTGGTGTCTAAAGGCTGTATGCATTAAAAGAAGAAGATCTTGGAAAGCATCTCCTTTAAACAAAAACCAAACTTGCATAAAATACATCACACATACATAAATTTAAAGGCACACTTGCAAAAATGTAAACACACTTACATAAAAGAAATCACACTTGCAAGAATAAAGGTTGCATGAAAGAAATTAAACTTGCATAAATGAAATTTCTGAATTAAAAAAAACTGAAAGATAAAAAGACACCTGCGGGTCACAATAAAAATTGTACTGAATAAAGATCACATAACATGAAATTAGAAGTTTAAAACAAAATAAAAACTATAGAAATAAAGAAACAAATATTAACACATTGATCCATCTTCCTTGGAATGAGTGGCCAGTTCATTCCTTGGAAGAAGACTTAATTCATACTTTTAATTCAGAACTTGCAAAATAACTTTACTTTAAAATATTGGAAAGAAAGAACGGATCTTTATTTCTTTGGAGAAAATAATTACATATCTCAGTGTGGAAGGTTGCATTTATAATTCATGCATCCAACCAACTCCTTATATTAGAAAATACAACCTATTCTTATCTTTATTCTAATCCTAACAACTAAGACCTCCATCTCCATAGAAAATGGAGAGATATATATTGTTGGAGTCAAAGTCTCATCTCACTTATTTTAGGAAGATTTGCTCCCAAATCCTCTCGTTGATTTTTGGTAACAAGAATCATAATGATTTTATTCTTCTAAATTATTAGGAGTATTTTCCTCAAAATATGATTTTGACCAAATACCTTTATCAGATTTTCCACTAAAAGTGTAAATTGTGGAACTTTTTACACTTGTCTGATATGTTTTTTTCTTAGACTACAGTTCACTAAAAGTTTGATTTGTCTTCATTAGAAAAAAAATTTGCAAATTTGAATGAGGTTTTTGTTAAACACATTGCTATGAACAAAAATCTCTCATATTTTCCATTTGACTTTTATGTTTCTATTTATGAAACTTTTTGTGCTTGTCTAATACACTTTTCCTTGGACTGTAGCTCACTAAAAGTTAGATATCACTTCATTGGTAAAACTTGTAGAAAATTTGAATGTGGTTTTTGTTAAACACATTGTTATGAACAAAAAACTCTCTCATATTTTCTATTTTACTTTTTTGTTTCTATTTATGGAACTTTTAGCACTCGTCTGATACACTTTTCCTAAAACTGCAGCTCACTAAAAGTTAGATCTCTCTTTATTGGTAATACCTATAGCAAATCCGAATGAATTTTTCTTTAATCACATTTCTATGAACAAAAACTTCTCTCATATTTTACATTGGATATTATGATCTTTTACAATTCCTTAAAAACTATCAAAATCTACGAGTTCTGAAATTAAGCCTGTGAGTTCCAAAACTAAGCATGTGAGTTCTGGGATTAAGCCTGAAAGTTCCAAAACTAACTCTGCGAGTTTTGGAACTAAGCATGTGAGTCCCGGAGCTAACTTAAAACAACTATAACTTTTGCATACGATCTCGGATTGAGATTATTATTTTTTTAACTTACATAATTTTTCTAGAGGAATCTGAATATGAAATCAGATTTGAGTTTAGATATACCATATATGATCAATTCCACTTTTCTCAATACTAGCATTATCTTTCCTTTATGGCCTGCATACACAAGACTTTGCATATTTTCTCAAATAATCAATAGAATTTGTCAACAAAATAGATAACAAAATATTTCTAAAGAATGAACAAGATATATATCCTATATTATATCTTCAGAAAACTATAAGTTCCTATATTACATTTAAATCCACTTTCAAAGGTAACTTAGTAGGATAAAATAATGGTAATTTATGGCCAATTTATGGCCTCATCACTTTTCCCCCATTTCGAACTTGGGACACGTATAATCCTCACACTCATCTAAGTTTTTGCTTTGGGCCGCACCCTTTGAAATTACATGGATTGGACATGTGGAGGCCTCTGCAGCTTTGTTTTTTTTCTTTTATACTAAGTTGATTTGAGCCTGCTTCCTATTCTTATTCCCTGATTGTGTGGTAGGTTGGCGCATGTTTGAGTCTCCTCTCTTTGGATCTAGCCTTGGTGTTGCGCCAATGAGACACGTGGAAGCCTCCTTCGATGTTGTTATACTTAGCCAATTTGAGGCTTTGAGTGAACAATGCCTCATCGGGTTCTGGGACACGTGGGAGCTCTGTGCTTGTTTGGAGACCCACTTTTGGATTTACCTATGAAGTTACGTAGAAGAGACGCGTGGTATCTTTTGATGGCTTGAATAATTTTCAATGGCCGGTGTAATGTTTTTGGAACTCTAGACGCATGGAGGGTTGGCACTAGTTTTTGGGACCACCTTCGGAGTTGATCTTTGAAGATGCGTCGAATCGACACGTGGCACCTTCTACGGCTCTATCCCATTTTGACTTTTCAACTGTCAACTCTATCTGTTTTTAGACCTGGGACGCGTGGAGGCTTGGCACTTGTTTAAGTCTCCAAATTTTGCTTCACCCCTTGAAGGTGCACCATTGAGACATGTGGAGGCTTCTTTCGGTTCTTCTATACTTAGTGGATTTTGTGGTTCAACTTTCGGTTCTGCCCACCTTTGACTTCTGGCTACGTGGCAAGCTTGCGCTCCTTTCGGGTCTCTGTTTTAGACTCTCCCCTTGTAATTGTGCCAAGCAGACATGTGGCACCTTCCGCGAGTCCATTTATACTTGGGAAGTTTGGGCCTTGAGTTCAATCGTATGTGAAGTCTGAAACTTTGAGCCCCTTGATTCGATCTTCTTCTGTCGAGGTCTACTCCTCCATTTCGATTCTTCCTGCTCCTCAGATTCGGTATCGATTTTTGGATTTGAAATGTGGCTTGCATAACAAAGCCTACCCTTATGATTTTCTATGCAGGGTCGTGTTTGATCAATTTTTCCGAGGGGGAAAATTTGAGATAACAAATATTTTTTAAAACTTAAGGTAGTTGTATTCAAAAATATAACTATATGGCATCAAATTTAATATTTTGTATCATATGCCAAGAGAAGGAAATTATCACAAGTTGAAAAATAATAAAACTTGGGTTGTTATCTACATGGACTATGAAATTTAAAATAGTTTTTTTAGATCAAATCTAGGTTCAAATGATTTATTTCGTTTTGTGAAAAGAAATCTTGTGGCAATGTATTTCAAATAAGATAAAAAGCTTGAAATATGTTAAAAAAAGTTTCTACAATAAATACATATTTTACAATTGATTTTCTAATGTAAGCATCTATTAAGTTTTCACATAAAAAGAAGAGTACAAACTAATTTCATCTCTTTGTATAATGCCACCAAACTTTGCAAGAAAGAGACCTATTACAAGGCTAACATTATTTCCAATAAACAAACTTTCTTTTCAAAATGGACTTCCATTAATTTCATATTTAATGGATCATTCATTTTACAACATTTCTTTACAAGGATCTTGAAATCACAATCACCCCATGCTTCCAAAATACCTAAAATACATAAGACATCAAAATACAAGTCTTCCTTCCAGGATTGAAGAAAGGTTACAACTAAAAATGTGACAATAATTTATAAGTGATTCCAAATCACAAAGAGGATACTTTACAAGAAAAGTAACTTCCCAAATAGCCACCATCATGAGATAACAATGAGAGTGGTGTCCACACAAAGGAAGAAGGAGATAATGAGAAGCCAAGATGACAAGCGACTCCAACTATCTTCCATTTGAGCTTCAACTTTGGGTTTCATTCCAAGAGGCCAAAAACAAAGAGAAGGGATTGTTTTACCTCCCAACCTTTAAGTATAATTACATGTCTTTCCAAGGTTGGAAGACATGCTATCCTCCCCCCAAGCCCATGGGAGAGAGAGAGATAGCTTCTGTAATTGTGCACAAGGTAGAGGGATACATAACAACATTATATTTTCATATTCAAGACAATCCAAACACTAAGAAAAAAAAAATTGCAAACAAGGAAAGGAGAAGAAAACCATATTCATCCTCCAAAATGGGGAAGAGTAAAAGAGATATCCAAAGGTGCAAAAAGTGTGGTTCAACCATTGGATGCACACAACAAGAATCTTCGCAACCTCCCTATTCTTCCAAATCAACAAACCCTCCTTATTGCTCCACACATTCACAAAAATCATTCTTGGGAGGATTTTGAAACCCATTGGGTTTCCTCTCCAAGTATTTAGAAAGTGGTTCAAACTATATGAACCACCTTTCCCACCTCAAACCATATAAGGGGAGTAAAACGAACCTACATGGCTTCCCCATCAAACCATGAGGTTTGAGAGGGAAAATCCCTCTCTTTTCCCCCATTATCTCAAAAATCATCAAACCATATGATGGATGGAGAAAAATAAGACATAAAAACATACTCAAGAAACAAACACACATGAAACAAAACTCACATTTCAAAATAATAAAGGCTAAGATCTAGCATAACATAAAACATAAAATAAGCTCAAAGAGCCTACCTCCAAAAGCTCTCCAACACTCTAAGATTTTCTACTTCCTTATCCAAGCAAGCACTAACTCCCAAAAGTCTCCAAGCACCAAGCAAAAGCTCCAAAAAACAAATTCTCTTTATCCCACATGAGGGAGAATTTGAAGAGAAGGCAATAATTTTCCTCACCAATGATGGGGTGACATGTGTCACCCCTTTCTTACCTCTAAGTCAAAGAATCTAAATTAAAAATAAGAAAAGATAAATTCACTTTTAACACTCCCTTCCAAAAATGCCCAAAATGAAAATAAAACAAGATTGTGCAACTTTCTACAAAACACACATTTCAATCCATCTTACATTGATGGTGACAAAAGAGAGGCAAAATGGGAAGGAAAATCTCTTTATGCCTTGAAATTAAGCCCCCCTACCTATTAGGTAGGGTCCAAGGGCTTATTTTCATGCTAAGTGAACTCCCAAAATTAAAAGGGGTCACCTAAAATGCCATAAATAACTCATTTTCGGGTTTGGCACATTTTGGCACAAGAGTAGAGGATGTGGGGCCCACAAAATGGTTCACATGTGATCCTAATCCTCTATAATTAATACATAATTACACAAATACCAAACTTAATGAAAGTGGGAACCATTAAGTCCCCAAACCAAGTTTAGATAACAAAAAAGCACAAACTAAACATAGATTAATTTTACATGATAAACTACATTACAAATGAGGGTCACTCATGGTGCCCAAAATAATGAAATATAATACTAAGGCCTCATACAACTAACAATGTTAGGACTTAGCCCCGTAGGTCGCTTGTGCACAATTTGTGTAGCCACCTGAAACCCACGTTCTCCTATGACCTGTCACCTGCACACTCAATGCACACATCCGATACAATGTAAATCAACTACTCAATAAGTGATCAATGAAATCTATGATATCATATCATCATCATGGAATCATAAATGCGAAAACATGCATAATTACACACAATTTACCATGAGTTAGTCATAGAGATAAATATAAATTCATACACCCATAGAATCAATTCATGCAACTAAACTAAGTATCAAACATACATCAATTAGGTCCAAATGACATCGTAATAAGTTAGTATCTGCAACATCAAATGAAAAGGTGTCAACATACTAATCAAGTCAAATTGGCTCTATGTCCCCAAATCAGCATACATGTCCAAGAAGATCAAATATCATAACATAATGTCCAAAATATATCAAATCCCTGTCAAATCATGTCTATGAATAAAGAAGTCAATAGATAACTGAGGCTATAAAATTGTGTGAACTACAAGAGGAAGGCATGTTTTTTTCTCAAGAAAAGTATTCAAAGGAAATTTTGCAAAGATTCAAAATGTTAGAAAGAAAACCAACATCTACACCATCTAAATTAAGTCTAAAATTGAAAAAAGCTAATTACAATATCAATGTGGATCCTAAAAAATAAAAAAGCATGATAGGAAGCTTAATGTGTGTAATTGCAACAAGACCAGATATAATAAATGTGGTTCGTTTGATTTTCAGATTCATGGAGACTCCAAAGGAGACGCATTGGCAAGCAGGAAAGTGTATTTTGAGGTATGTGAATGGAAAATGGAATTTTTGAATTTCATATGTTATATATAATGATTTTCACTTAGTTGGATACACCGATAGTGATTAGGTAAGTAGCTTTGATGATAGAAAGAGTGCATCTGCATATGTGTTCAATCTTGGATTAGGAGCCATTTCATGGGCTTCGAAGAAAAAGTCAGTAGTTTCATTGTCTATTGTTGAATCAGAGTATATTACAGAAAACTCAACCGCTTGTCAGATAATATGGTTAAAAATAATCCTCTCAAATTTTCATTAGGAGCAATAAGAAGGTTTTGTTATTTTTTGTGATAACATATCTTCAATCGCATTGTCTAAAAATACAATCTTTTATGGTAGAAGAAAGCATATCACAATTAGATATCACTTCAATTAGGAATAGGCTAATAAAGGAAAATTTGAGTTAAAAATTTGTAAGTCAGAGTAGTAGCTCAATGATATTTTTACCAAACCTTTGTCAAAGGAAATTTTTGAGCATTTGAGAGAAAATTTGGGTTTCGTAGATGGATCGTCCAACTCTAGAAATTAGTTATCAATCTTTGTATGAATTTTTGTTTGGCTCAAGTTTAAGGGCGAATGTACAAATTAAGTGAGGGTTGTAATCTTGATCCACATGCACCTTTTTAAAATTGCTTCCCACTCCCCAACTACTTTCTGATAGGGTTTATTTAATTTTTGGTCGTTTGCTACTACTTAACCACCCACCAATGCCCGGCCACGTGCCTTGATTCCGTGAAACCTTCTACCTTTTTCTCCCCACAGATGATAAATGTCTAGATTGTATCATTTCTTATACAATCTACATTATTATATATTTTTGGCATGGTTTGTGCAGCGAAGGTATTATAAATATGCAATAACATAAAAATAATATAGAGTGAGGAGCATATATTTTTATATACTGCAATATTAGAAAAATAGAAAGGGACATATAAAGATATATGGAAGAGCATACGATTAAAAAAGGGAGAGAGGAGAAAATTGATACAAGTGTGCAGTATCACCTATAAATATAAGGAAGAATACAGAAAGGAAAAAATATAGATAAGAGAATATTAGAGCAGCAACTCGAGTAGACAAAAAAGGGAATATTTTGCAAATAGATGTGTGCAGCAGCACACAAAAAAATTGTAAGAAAAAGAAACAAATAATTGGACACAATAAGAGAAACAAAAAGAAAATAGAGCACCAACTCTGAGACTGTAAAAGTTTTTTTTAATAGAATATAATATATTTTGTGTGTTTTTTTCTTTTCTGGTTGTGTTTTTTTCTTGTGTTGGTTATTTTGGCACTAAATTTTTCCAACACCATTGTGCAAACTACACATAGGAAAGGCCTCAAAACCGGCCACCATCTCCTGTGCTCCAAAAGTTCAATGATAACCACCTGGTTTGGTAGTTTTTGGATTTTTCAAATTCAGACTATGCAAAATAAGTACATTTGGTAGTTGTTGAATGTGTCTAATAAAATAGTATAAGGAATGCTAACCATTAGAAATAGATTAAGAGGTCATGTAGTGTCGACCTCTGAAATGAAATGTCATTTGGAGGTCCTCGGTTTTGATGAGCATAAGGATTCATATCAAGGTTAAATATCACCATCTAGAATCTAAATAACAATTGCAGCTGAGAGTATGAAGAGGTGTAGTTTTATTTTTCTTAACGTTATAGTGTAGGGAAAGAAAATGGATCATTGTAAACGTGTTGTTGATGTCCCATGGTGGTCTTTGGATGCTCCATAGTAATGTTTCACTTATATTATTGAAAATTTGGTGATTGGACATAAGACACAACACAAATTTGCTAAATTTTTTCACCACTAGCAGATTTTTTTGGGGTATATTTTGTGTCCTTTTTGTTGTATGGATTGTATATGCCTTTCTCATGCTTAATTGTTAATTATACATGTTGTTATCATTTCCAGCACTACGGAAAACACTCCAAATCTATGTTAGAAGATGTTTTCTTAACAAGGCACTTAGTTACAATAGTAAATTGATTAATTTGCATCAAATTAAGTTTGAGATCTATGTTTATGAATTAGAGATTGGTATAAACATCCTAATTACAAGTCATTTTCCCACAGAGAGCATCAAAAATTCTTTTTGGTGTGAGAAAATGCAGCAAAATTAATTTTCTACTTTCTCATTCTAAAGGGCACGTGAAACCCCTCATGTGAATAAATCAAATACCATAAACAACATAACATACAAAAGGCAATAGTTGAGCAAACCCATGAAATTCATTGATTATAAATAATCTAGAGAGTTGTATCTATAGTTTATTTCCAGAGCATGTTGAAAAATTCGAATGGGTGAGGGCATTATATGTCCCTATTCATCTTCTATTTTCGTTGCAAAGGGCATATGTGCATTTGCTACTCCTTCGCCTATATCAATAAATAATTGATTAAAAAAATTGTATTGCATTGAGAGTCAAACATCTTCATTAACCAAAATAGTTTTACAAAAAAATGTAATAACTTTATCCTCTACAAGCTATATTTGTAGAATACTACGAAGCCAAAATATAGACCTTAATATATATTTATTATTGGTTACATGTCTCTCTATTGTTCATGTTATATGTCTTCACAAAAAAACATAACACTAAATTTCACAACACTATATAATCAATGGAAACATACAATTTAGAAACTCTTTGCATTATGTCATTAGCTTAAAAATTGTAGCTCAATAACAAAAAAAAAAAGTGCATTAGAGCAGGAAATGAAACTTGTTTACAAGCTATAAACGTATAGGACTACGAACAATTATAAGTAACACAATAATATTCATCATTAATTAAAAACAAAAATACAAAATCTTAAAACATACATGGCAAGAACTTACTGCTTAGCGGCTCCGATTACAATCACACTCCATATCCAATAAAGCTAGGATATTTAATCCGTGGATGTATTTTGGGTTTCATACACTTTTGCTTTGTATTTATACCACCGAGCCAATACTATGTAGTACACAAAATTCAGCACTCCCATTCCCAACATAAGTGTGTAAAAATAATCAAGATGGCCTTGATTGAGATTATCATTAAGCCAATCACTGTTTTTATGAAGGACACTCACCAACAAACTACTCAAATAGTATCCCGCTGCAAAACTCGCAGATACTAATCCGACGGCCGTGCCGCGTACTGTTTCTGGAAATTCACTGTAAAAAAAATCAATCCGCCCTACAGTTTGAAACGCATCGCCCAATCCTATTATCACATTTTGAGGAATCAGCCACAATGCTGATATTGGTACTTCTGCATTCAAGCGTTTTCTTTCCACCATGGCCGCTATCCCCAAAGCCACACAGTAGATAAACATGCCTGTTCCTACTCTTTGCAGATTTGTAAATCGTAATCCTTTACTAGCAGCGAAGGGTACAACCACTTTGTCATAGATGGCCAATATACTTGCAGAAGATATGAGACTAAAAACCATTAAAGAGGCGGCAGGTATTTGAAAATGAGGACCCAGATGCCTGTCCATTGTGAGAGCCTGTAACGCCCCGAATGTCGTCAGCTGGGTAATCATAATAAAGGGGATGATTCCACTCGACAAGATTGGTAGTGTTTTTAGAATGGATTTGAGCTCCTCTATTTGCTCAACCGTGCACAACCTCCATGGATTGGGATTTATTTGCCCCTCCGACTGAAAATCTCCGGATGTTTTAATGGCAGCTTTGTTTAGAAACCTGTTAATAGTTTTAATTAAGGCTCGCAATCCGTTTTGACTTGGAACATTAAAATGTAGACTAATAAAAATGTGGTGATTAAGGTTGAGTTCGAACTCAATACCTGAGGTGCTGCGTGAGAGGCGGTTTTGCAGACTCTGTCATGTATAGATCCTCCGCATTGGAAGGCAATTGCAGATTCCTCTTTCTAACCCACGCCACTACAACTTGTGCCAGTCCTGTGAATGGGCTGCCCTCTGGCCTCGCTCGAATGTACAAATTTGTTCCCCAGAAAAACAACGCCACGGAAATCCCCGTGAGGACAGCGCAAATCCCGAACCCCCACGCCCAGCTTACATTTGCTTGAATATACACAATCACAGTTGCAGCTACTATGAATGAGGTATAGAGCCCAAAATAATACCAATTAAAAAAGCTCTGGATTTTTCTCATTCCCTCTGCAGTTTCCTTTCCAAACTGATCCGCTCCGAAAGCCGATGAATTATAGCTTATTGCTCCTGACCCAATAGATGTTAAAGCAAAGTAAAGGTATAGAACTGCATACTGTGCTGTGGAGGGGCCATGGCAGGCTTCTACCTGTAACTGGAGACTGCATTCAGGCGGCCTTAACGAACTTATAATTGCTGTAAGCGTGAGAAGAACCATTGCCTGAAACAGCACACCCAATTAACATAATTTAAAGAACATATTTGTACACCAATGTTGCGTAATTTTTGAAGATATGAGAAGACTTACAAGTAATGAGACAACTGAACCGATGGAAATTGTGTAGAAACGACCGAGGTATGAATCTGCAATAAACGATCCAATGAGTGGCGCCAGTTGAGATCCTCCGTTGGATATATTGATGATATTCGTGGCTTGGATGTTTTTAATGTTGAACTTGGTGGTTAAATACACAATCATATTTGCAGTCAAATTACTGGCTGCAGCTGTACTGCATATCTCGTTCCCTGAAAATTCATAACCACATTATTTTTTTTAAACTACATGTACAAATCTTTGCTGTGCCAGAATACATATATAAAAAAATTTAGGACTTACCGATAATGAAAGGAAACGTTTTCCATCCTCCGAGCTTCTTCTTCTCCTTGACATGATTACCTGTCAAGTCCTCCTCTAAATCTTTCTCTACTTTAATCGGTGGTGAGGCAGAATCATGTGCAGGTTGAAGACAGCAAAATTGCGAGATGCAAGGAATCATAGTAACTACAAACTGATTAGTTGCTTCCAATGTTTCGGTGTGCTTCTTTCGCTCAACATTCATCTGTCTAATACAGCTTCTTAATTGGCAATACAAGGGAACATTGGCAAAACCATGCAAATCATCTCGGCCCGACAAATCTATAGGTTTACAGTGGAAGACAGCTTTATTTTTAGGCCGATAGGCCTAACATATAACTTCACTCAATGAATTTCGACACCTGTCCTGCAGCCTTTTTCCACACAACTATTGACAACTGGAGTCTTTGATAATTGACAGCTGGTTAGATTATTCATTAATAATTAATACTAATAATAAAAAATAAAAATAATAAAAATAAACATTTCTTATTAACAAATAGTTTGAAGTCGGAACAGAGATAAATAGATAGAGATAAAGAGTTCCACATATTAATGGAAAACGGTTCAACCGTTTCTCTATTTAACTGCAGATTTCCCCTCTCTCCCTGACAGATCGATGAGTTTCTCAAGTTGGTTAGCCCTGCCTTCTCTCTTCGAATTGCAGGATATCAAGTAGTTATAGTAGGGATCGACTTGCAGTTTTTGTGTTGAGGGAAAAACTTGGACTCACCTCCACGAATAAATATTTGAAGCTTTGTATCATGGTTGTTCGTTGGATTTTATTGTTCCGAGCCTCCATCTTTTGCGAAATGGCCACCATGCATGATGAGACAATGAGTGTTGTTTAAGATGGAAATCATTTTTTGAGGTGTCACTTTTAAGCTATGGTTCGAGTGTTTAAGCTCTGTATTATTTATTGTGCTATGGTTCAAGTGTTTAAGCTCTGTATTATTCATTGTGCTTGGTTTTGGAGACCCTGGTTTGAGCCACTATGCTTTTCCTTGAGTCGTTCCGCCATTGAAGAGACTCTAAAGATTTTATTTTACTGGTAATTTGTGCTTTCCTACATAAACTCTGGTTTAAGCTAGAAAAATACATTGCTTCGAGTCAGGTTTTCATTTTTTGCTTCTTTTTCTTTTACCTTGGAGCTTTCAAATTGGTAAATATCCGTGATGGTTCTTTATTTGGAGCGTCTAATTAGTATTCCAATTGTTTTTAGGATAAAATAGTTGTGCATTAGTTCGTTGTTTTCTAAATACACTTAGATCTATTTTATTTTGACAATCGCAACATATTTACTTTGTGCAAGAAACTCTATTTTGGCTTGGTATTCATCGTGCCATACTACTTTCCTCTGTTTTAAGCTCATCTTTCCAAAACTGTGGATCATCCGCTGAATCCTTACTCATGTGCCAAGAAACTCTATTTGGGGTTGGAAAATCTGGGGCTTTCATCATGCCAAAAACTCATTTGGGTTTACCAGTCGATTTTATCGGTCTTTGTGTTTTTATTAAACGGGAATCCTCATTTTGAATCCATTGCTGCATCAGGGACACATTCAGGGATAACAAGACACTACAAAATTCGATGTAGAAGGCATCCCTCTTTCCATAGATTTCCTTGCATTATCGCTGTTGTGTTTCACAGATTCGTGGAAGATTACCCCTTTTAAAAGGCGTTTTTTTATGGGGATAAAACCGCTTTACATTTTATTAAAGTTTCAGTATTTTTTTTACATGAAGTGATTCATCATTAGGATGTAGAAATGTATTAAACTCTTTTTCTTCCTGATTTACAGATTCAACTAGAAGAATGTAGAAACTCATCTTTGCCATACCAAGAGCCTCATCATTGTGAAAAGTGGGCAATTTTGCAGTAATCTAGCAATAGTTGAAACTAGGGAAGGAGATCGTGTGGATTATAAATAGTAACAAATCAGGTGGCCAGACAACTGTTAAAATTCACTGGTTCAATGGTTTTTAAGATACTTGAAAATTAAGTGTTTAATGGCTTTTGATAAAAAGGAATAAGTTGTTTTTTTGGATTTTATCATCACATCGTTTCTCTCCGCATTTTTTCCATCCTGCTCCACATTGTTCTTCCTGATTTTTGTAAGTTGTCTCTAATTTTATTGAATGCAGACAGTCTTGGATTCCAACATAGCAGCACACATTTTGAGAAGGAATCTAGAGCTTCATTATCTAAAGGCATCATAGGATCAATTTCTCAGGTTGGAATCTCTTTTTTTAATGGTTTTTGCATTTCTTATTGCATTGGAATCTCTATTTTAATGTGCATTTGAACATTTTTTTAAAGATTTTTTAAAATAATGTATTTAATAGCTGTTGCACCAGAAGGAAAGACAATTAATTAGGTCATTGCTCTAACTTCCCTGTTATTGATTTCTAAGGATGCCTTACAATTGTATTTACCTAAGCAAATTTACACCAACTTATTTCTACATACAGTTCCAATTTCTTTCTTATGGTTTCATGGAATTGTTATAGGTTGAACATGGAGTTTTGTATTTAACCGTTATAGGTTAGAACATAAAATACTTTAGCATACATGATAAGAATTAATGAGCATCATGTCTTCCCATGGAAACTCGTAACTTCAGCTCATCTAATCGGATCAAAATGGTATTCAGAATTCTTTTCTAGTGAAGTGCAACCATAGATCCCTCTTTCTTGACTGGTAGCACCCTTTAATAAAATTTCCTCTTCTGCTCTCAATGTCTTCTCCATTTGCTCATTTTGGAAAAAGGTATTAATTTAAAATAATACCAATTTCCATCAATATATATAATAAAATTCAAATGTCAATAGATGAACTAAAATACAACTACAATTAACATTTTGTACACGGTTTCAGAATGTGTAAGTTGAACTTGGAACATTGATAAAATAAAACAACATCACATAGGTTTCATTAGTATTTTCTTGAATAAATAAAATGTCTATGTATATTACCAGTTATACATAGTAGATTATAGAAAACTAAAAATAAAAATCTACAAGTAATTTCTCTATAGTCAAGTCTACACATTAGTTCCAAAGCGCTCAAAATACCTCAAATCAAATCCTGAAAATTTTCCTATCTGTCTTCAATATATTGACAAATCATTTACAGATTCCGTCATTATCATCGGATGCTAACATGATTGTTTTCAAGCCAATTTTCCATGCCCAACCTATGGGGATTCATTGATCTAATGTCTCTAATCGAAGGTTTGCAAAATACTTTATGGATTGTCAATCAATTCATAACCCACATTATTGCATTTTTTTCAGTTTTATAATAAATTTACAATCACTTCATACATGTATATGAACCTAATATTCATTGTGACGCTACATGATAATATTAATTGCAAATGGGTTCATAGTTAATGCCTATAGGATATTTTTAGATTTTATTGTTCTCTATTTTAATAGCGTGAGATAAAAAAATGTTAATTATTAGTTACATATGGAATAATACGGCAAAAACAAAAATCATAAATTTTATTATGTTTTAAGGAACGTAATACATATATCCATCATTAATAGACTGTTCAAAAATGGTTATTTTTTAAATTGTAAATTCTCTTAAATACTATTATTATCATTATAATAGTAATACATAAATTTGTAAAATTCATTTAGTTAAAAAAGTTAAACTTCTTTAATATTAAATTATAAAAAAATCATGTATCCTTTGAAGAACAAAATATGACCTTCCCCTCTTATAATTTTAAAGCTATAGGTTTTAATAAAAAATATAATATGCTTAGAATATGAATGTTATTCTTGTAGATAGGATTATAAATATTGAGTATGCCATTAAAGTAATGATAGAAATCTCAATTGTTAATGTATTTAATATATTATATAGTAAAGATATATTTTTGGCAATGTGATATTTTTATAGTATTTTAATATGCATTTAATTGTTGAAAGAAACATATGATTCTGTATGTGTGTCAGTGGGAGATATTCTTGGGAGCATAGTATTAGATTGCAACAGTTGACATCAAAAAAAGTTTGAAAATGGGTACACATTGGAAGTGAGCATGGAACAGTATTGTTGTGTTGATATACACAAGCAATGGGCCTTCTATTTTGTATTATGATATGAACTTAGGGATTCAGTAATGTGACAATGATACTTCGTCAGGTTTTGATTCGTGTGCATTTCATATTTTCTCTAAATTTGATGATATCTCTGAAGAAATTCATATTGGACATTTCTATGGCATTGAAATGCCTGGTCCTGACAGTGTTGACCTGATTTCAGACATAGGTGTTCCCTGAACGCTAGTGTTTGATAGGAGACCTTGAGTGTGAGGCGTGTTATGTTTATTAATGTTTATGAGTATATATAATTTTACATTATTTCCATTGTTATCCTTATGTTGGTATTAATTTATCGCACACTCGATAAAATATTAGCATTCCAATTCGGATGTTTTATTTTTCTTGAACTGTATGCATGGAATTTTAAACACTTGTCTACGTAATTTGTAATAGTGATTTTTTGTGTTGTTTTGACTTGGAATGTGATTCATCTTGTTATATGAAGAAAAGTATATCCTTTTTTGAGATGTTATAGTTTTGATTGTAATGTATTTGAGTGGTGTTGTGTATGACTTTTGTACGAAATGTTCTGAACTTGCTTATTTGATAACAGGATCACTATTTGAAATGGAATCAGGAACTCATGCCACATCGCCTATCAATGTCATGAAGAAAATATTTTCCAATTTATCTTTAAGAAAATTGGTTTGTATGAGGATTGTTTGCAAGTTGTGGAACTTTATATTATATTCATTGAACCTATATTATATTGTGGAAGATCTGACTATCTGGTGCTTTGGATTTTTGGTGCGTGAAATGGGAGGGATGTTATGGGGTTCTATGGCCCTTTGTACTTGGATGACGATGGAAGATTTTCACGCTTGTACATAAGCGGGGCCCCTTTTGAAAAGAGATTGAGGATACATATGATGATTGGATCTCTTGTTTTGTTATCCTTTCCGATTTATGAGTTTGGAGCTTGACAATATATTATTGTAAAGCCGTTCACAGGTGGAGTAATGTGAATCAGGAGTATTGATGTAGGAATTAATGGATGCATTTATTTGCTTGAAGATATTGATGATGATGAGTACGTAATAGTTGCATTAAGATGTTTTCCGTCTTCAGATTTTGTGTACGAGATCTATTGTAGCAGGTCTCATTTTTGGAGTCTGTTGATAGTGCCAACACATACTGTCATTCCTAAAGTTACTCCTCCTATTGGTGCATCATGTTGTGGTGGGAGGATGTATTGGGTGAAGAAAAAGTTGAATTGTTTCTCTAAAATTTGAGTACACCATTCTCTCATTGGATGTTGTACATCAGAAGTTAAAATTATGTTGTATTCCTTTTAGTGATGTTGCGTCATTTTGTTTGGCTGTGCATGAGAATAATTTTTTTTTGCATCGTGAGTATGGGTGAATTTTTTGTGTGGTTCCTTCGAGATGCATAAGCAATTTTAGGTGAAGGAACAAGAGATGGGTTTCGAATGTGACGATGAGAATGTGTTTGAAGATGGATTTAGATTTGTGTGGAAGTATTTGATGGATTTTTTCTCGAGATATAAATGAAAAATGTCTAAGGTACATGGCTGTTCATTCAGTTGGATACATCTTCCTTATGTGTAAATATGCACAAATCTAGCACATGTTATATGATTTGGATAGAAAAACTTGCATTCCAGCTTTTAGGAAATTGTGCACATTAGAACATTATGGATGTTATTTCCTGACAAGAGAGGATTGTAGAGATGTAGATCTTGGTGTGAGTTTCATGCCATTGATTCCTGGTTGTGAAAATATTTCTCACCTATGTAATTTGAGTATTGACTGATATTTGTTTTCCCCTTGGTTGAAAAAATTTACATGTATCTCGTGTTTGTGTGGAAGATTTTACATAATTAAATGTGTTGTCTTGTAATTTTTGCATTTTGATGTACGTGTATTTCTTGGGCGTACGAGAAAGAAAAATAATGTGATGATAGAATCGTCGAGTGATGTTAATCGATGCCAATTTCGTGGGCCACAATTCTAAAATGAAAGACTTATGGATGCGATAATTCCTACGGGTTATGAATGGTCGGGTGAGAGTAACGTTATGCGAAAGACTCTTCCGATGTCTGACATAATGAGAAGATCGAATGTTGTGATTAATCCTATAGGGGATTCGCACTCGGAAAGGAATTCATTGTTGCGAAACGCATAAACCATTACTGATCTTGTAATGTTGCATTTTTTATTATTTAATGTCTTTTTTACTTGTTTACTGAAAAAAATATGTCTTGCATGTGTGATGATGATTGTTTGTTGCAATTTTTTTTGTTTTTCAGTCATTGAGTGAGAATGCCACCATGCACACAAGCGAGGAAATAGATTCACCTAGAAATTCTCGATGGGACGCTGAGTGTCATCATTTTCGAAGGTCAAAAATTCGACAACAACAAAGAATGAAAGGGATGGGAGGTCAAGGTTATATGTATTTGTTAGGCCAACAAGTTAATGTAGATGTTTTTCCATCTTCAAGGATCAGGAGAGAAATAGATGCGACAGAGGAGGTGTGTTTAGATAATGTGAATGTTAACTCCTCTTTAGAGAGGATAGAAACATTGAATGAATATCTCCGAAATGATTATGTTGTGTTATCCCGTAAAATTGACAAGGGCAATTTTACCGATAACCATACCAAATTTTTTTTTTCGATCCCTCGTTAGGGATCCTTCGCGTTCGAAACATTGCAAAATCCCTCCCCGGGAAATCTAGTTTTTGAACTTAGTCTTTTTTGAGCCTTTTTTGGCTGGGCGCATGGATTTGCCTTGTAACACATAGTTTTGATGCACCCCCTTAAAAGCCTTTGGCGCATGGTTTTCCATGTTAGCACGTCTTTTGGTGCGCCAAAGGATGCTGAGTAAGTTTTTGGTGTGCCAAAGGGTGCATATAATATCGCTGCAACACCAAGTTTTGGTGCGCCAAAGGGCGCACATAACTTCATGTCGACAATACATTTGGTGCGCCAAAGGCGCGCTCATTCTTCTATTGTCAATTACTTCCATGCGCCAAAGGGCACACGCTTTCTCCTGTCGATAGCAGTTTTGATGTGCCATTTCAAAAGTGGTTGGCGCATTGATGACAAATTTTTCTATAAATATCAGTGCGCGCCCATGTCATTTTCATTCTTTTGTCAAGCACGTGATCACTCTGGATTTTTCAGCTCTGCTCTGTCATTATCTCGCCCTATGGACTCGCTTTCCAATTTTGACATATATTTAAGGTAAGAGGTTCATCCTCTTTTTCATTGCATGCTTTCATGTTTTGGTCTGTGTTCTGTTGGTGTGTTTTGGTCTGTGTTTGGTCTGCTGGTCTGTGTTTAAAAGAGATATGTTTAAGCATTTCCCTCTGTTCTTTTCCATCACGTTTTCTTCTTTTTCTCCTTCTCTCCCTCCCTCTTTCCAGATCTTCTGGAAGGGAGTTGTTTTGAAAGTAGCTTGGTCTGTTAGAAACTTTTCATAGAAACCTTACTTGTCCAGGCATCTTTTTAGGTAGGAGAAAGAAAAGAATGAAATGATTTGAGTAGTTAGCTTATTTCAAATGGTGCACTGGCGCGCCTTGTAACAATAAAGACAGTCGCGCCCCTCGGCGCACCTACCCGCCATGCAACATACTCAAGACCCGCGCCTAATGGCGCACCCCTGCCATCCTGCTGCAGTTAGAATTCATGCGCCCTCAAAGCGCGCCCTTTTGACATGCTGCAAGTTTAAATCCCGCGCCTCCTTAAAGACCTTTGGCGCACCTTCTCTCCATGTTACATCCTATTGTCATGCACCAAAGGGTGCACCTAGCTTTCATGTAACGGAAACTTTATTCGCGCAAGTATAAAGTTATAAAGGCACGGGCGCACCCTCCATTACAGTAACATGATGTTGTGTAAACCCTCCATGCGCCGCGCCATATCCCTTTTTGGCGCATCATTTGTCCATGTTACACAATCTTCCCATGCGCCAAAGGGCGCACCGAACCTCAATGTAACATACTTTTCCCGTGCGCCCTTCTATAAAATGCAACCTGCTTCCTCCATGCGCCATATGCCTTTGGCGCCAGTTTAACCTTTGCAACATTCCTTTCCTGTGCGCCTTATCTATTTGGCCTGCAACATGCATTTTTCATGCGCCCTGCGCCCTGAGCCTTTAAATCTCTAACTCTTTCTTCTGCTAGCATTCCAATGGAAGATGAAATGACTAATTCAACCTTTTTGGATTGGGTCTCACTTCTTCTTCGTTCAGATCAGCAGCTGAACTCGAAAAGCACATGTCCTACGTCAAGAAAGAGACCCCACCAAACCAAGAGGAAAGTCCAAGCTGATAGAGGAAGAAATGAAGTATAAGTATCAAAGGGTTAGAATGCCCGAATCACTGGCCGAATGCAGTATTAATGTCAGGGACTCAGAGTTGGGTCACATTGACATGGATGAGTTCTGGGTTAGAACTCAGAAGGTTACAAGAAGTCCATGGATGGACAAGCTAATAGGCAGTGCCCTGCACTTTGCCAGAGGAATCCCTGTCAGCGATGTGAACAATGAGTTCATGATGGTAGTTGCGCAATCTTTCAACAAGGACACAAGATGTGTCAAGAACAGCAAGGGCGAGGTAGTCATAAACCTCACTTGCCTGTCATTTTGAGTTGATGCTTGGCATCCCTCACCACCGGATCTATGTGGCTGTTAGCCAACAAGAATGCATCAAGGCCTGGGAAGACAACGAGGACCAGTGCATGCAGTTAATGAATGAGGTCTACCTTAAGAACAAGAAGGTGGTGACCCGGTGGCCTCAGACTATCCACCGAAGTGATTTCTCAGAGGAACTCAGTGACCACGATCACCTTCCTGAGCAGAGTCTTTGGGCTTTCAGATGCCCACTATTTCCATAAGTGGATGCTGCGGTACCTGGAAACAATAAACAAGAATTTGCCCGATCAGCGTTTCTGCTGGGGGGAAATAATAAGCAGCACAATATCTGAGCAGCTGCAACAGTTTGCCACAACAGGAGTATTCCACATGAACTCCCTACGTAGTCTACGCTGCCCCGCATCTGAAAGAGATTATCCAGGGCTGCACCGAAGTGGAACTTGGCCTCAGGCCAAAATACATGAGTATTATCCAGAACTGAGGCTGGAGAATAGCATCCAACATTTCGCTAAAATCAATGATGCTTTCTTCTATTATATCATGTGCATGTTACGACCCAGCTTGACTCATGGCCGCACGACCAAGAATACAGTGTCAGCCGTGGAGAAGTGGGGGGCCTTGTTCACCCCAGTTTCCCACGTTCACCTATCTAAGGGCGGTCAACTTTTCGGGCGAACCAACCAGGTTGCCAAGGTATGCTGGACCGAAGCTGGTTCTATTGGAACTATCAAGACAGCTCGTCACATACCATGAAAAGTGCCTCAAGAGAAAGAAGGGCGGAACTCCTTTCCCCCTCACAGTAGGCCGTTACACATGCTCCACCTACCACAAGGCGAAGGAGATGTATGCTGAGCTGGAACTCCTTAATTTGAAGCATGATTTCCCAGCCAGGCCTACCTTCGACCCAAGGGGCTGTTTGCCAAGGGCTAAGCTTGATCCGATCCACATTCCTCAAATTGAGGATATTTACATTGATCTAATCCACGAGGCAGAATTAAGGAGAAAGGATCATTCTCGCTTGGCCTTGGCAGAAATTATTCAGTATGGAGTGGCAATCATCCCCAAAGAATTCCAAACTACGGAAGACGAAACTGACAAAGTCTATAATGACACAGACGGGGACAAGTGGCCCTTCCCAGCTATTGACAGGAGCAAGGCTCCTCAGACAATTGAAGGAAGAGGGTAAAATGAGACCAATGCGGAGAACGGAACATTGGTGCCGCATGAACGGATTAATCTACCTCGAGGTAGATTTCACAACTTCCCCTTTGGGCAACGCACCTCCAAGGTCAAAGCAGCAGCTGAAAGGCAAAGGTGCAGAAGGTGAACCTAGCACCATTCAGGAGGAAACCCCTGAAAGTCCTCTTCCCTCAGAGCCAGAGCAAGTCATTACTCTTGAGGAAGAATTGACAGAGGATAGTCCTATACGCCCATCCACCCAGGATGTCGGCGTCGCTATAACTTCAGAGGTCCCTTCTATCACTTCTTCTTCTCTTCCTTCCCCTCCTCGGGTGTCTCAGGAAACCACTCCTTTGGTTGTGTCCTTTGCCCCTTCTTCTACCCTTTCCCCCTGCCTCTTCATCTATCTTCTCCTCCCTCGCTGATTTGTCTTCCTCCATTTCTTCCCTCATCTCCGAGCTCCCTTCCCTTCCTATGTCTTCTGCAGTTGCGGTTTCCCTTCCTCCCGTGGACACTTCTTCGGCTATTCTTTCAATGCCACCACCGCGTGTCTCCACGTTTTTCCCCTCCTCTACCGCTGCTGCCCGCCCCCCTCTGTCTCAGGTCCTTCTTCTATAGGACCAGCTTGGATCTCTCGGCAGCTAAGCCAACAAAAGAGGAAAGTCCCCATCACTCCGATGGACTTTTCGGTAATTCCGGCTAAAGGAGCAAAGAAGCACAAGCCGGTTACACACTTCTCGAAGAGCGCTGCAGGTGAGAGGGTCATGGAAATAGCATACCCCCGATCCCCTCAAAGAAAAAGAAGATTTGTCTCTGGCAGATTTCACAGTGACCCAAGTCACAATGGGGACATCCTCTGAAAGTCTCCAGGGGGAGGCTCTTTCTGCAGTGGATGCACTCTGCAAGAAGCTTTAGGAAACAAAAGAGGAGAAAAGGCTACTGAAGGAGCAGAATAAATACCTGCTTCAGGCCTTACAGAAGATGGGAAGTGCACCTCCCACAACTGCCGCCGAGACTCCTGAGCTGCTCAGTCAGGAAAAAATCAACGAATATTCAAAGATCGGCGAGCAGGGTATGGCTGTTTCTACTTGGAGGAGCCAGATCCTCAAAGATAGTGAAAAAGTAATCGCCGAGTATATCAGTTTGTACCTAAACATCAGAAAGGCGAACAAGGAACTCCAAGCATTAGCAGGTCCAGTATCAGAAGAATTAGAGCATGCTAGACTCCAGCACGAGACCTTCCAACAAATGTTCGACTGTTCAGTCGAAGATCTCGTCAAGTTCGGAGTCTTCGGCCATCCAAGGGCCCTCAACAAAACTATGTCCACTCTGGACTATCAGATAGATCAGCTAGAATTCGTTCTGGAAAAGATAGACAAGGTAAAGGAAGAGGCCCTGGATGCAATGCATCAAATAGAGAAAATTGTTCTATCTATGACTCCAGGGTTGCTCACTCCTTCCCTTACCTTGAGATCAGCTGACGACACTATCCGGATTTTCAAGGAGATAGCCTCTCAAGGAACAGGGCTAGAGGTCACGTTCGACATCGAATCTATCAACAACCTACTGGCCTGTAGGGAGTTCATCGGGTTCCTAATCGAGGCGGATAAAGATTATTCCAAGATCCTAGAAAAGCTCATAGATGAGTGGGAAACTTGCGAAGCAATCAGTGAGCGGCACAAGGATCCATCACAGGATCAATTTGGGCCGATGATCAGCAAGTTCTTGGAATACCCGCGCTCAGTTCCACATCTCATCTCCTGAGCAGCATCAGAAACAGGCGACCCCTTTTCGGCCGCAGGATGATGATGATGAATAGTTTCTTCTTCTTCTTCTCCTTCTTCCTCTCTCTATTCTCCGACTTTCTTTTCGAAATGTCCTAAAAATGTGTTGGCACAAATGATGACATCATCCATGTTGCATCATGGGATGATGTCATCTGTCCAAGTTGTCAAAGTCAACATGACTTTTAGATATTTTGTAAATATCTTGTAAATAAGTGGTTGGCTCCATTTTGCCTTCTCTCTCCCTCATTTTCTATAAATATGAGAATACTTGTATTCTGGGTGAACATTTTTTAGATAGAAATAGAAGTGAGGAGAGAAAGAATTTGAGCTTTCTTGTAACAGAAAAGAACAGTAATACAATTATTCAGACTTTGTGCTCAATAGTTGTGTTATACATTAGATCTTTCTTATGTTAGATCTGTATGTGTTTAATCTGTTAGAATCATATCTACTTTTCCGTCATTTTTTCATCAGTATTGCTTTGTTTATTTATGCAAGTAGGTTTGGCTCTGTTTACTACCAAGCCAAAAGCATAGATCTTCTGACCCTTTTGCTTTGGAATTCATTTCTTTTCTTCCTTCGGATCTGATCTTTCTCCTTTCCATCTTCCATTCCTTTCTTTTTGCAGCCTGGAACACTCTACTGGGATGAGATCCCAACCCCCGAAGGTAGAATCTGTGAGACTTGCATAGGTTCCTGCTAGTAGAAGTAGCAATAAACCAGTTTCGCTTTGCTGTCTCAAAGAGGGGCTAAGCCCTGCACACTGTTGGCTCGTCTATCTATAGATGTGTCCAGGCGACAGATTTTCGAACCAACAGTTTTTGGTGACTCTACTGGGGAACGGATAGATCTGTCAGATCTATGGTGGTGGTATAATATAAAATCAGAAAAATATAAGAAAATCGCTGCCAGTTTGCAAATCTGCACTTTTTGTTGAAAATCCAAAAAATTTACAAAAGTGCCTGGAATTGAAAATTTTCTTCTGGGATCCGTAGATCGGGCCTAGTTACAGGTCTTTAGTTCGCTGAGTTTTTATCAAAGTTAACATTTTTCTGTAGATCTGAGTTTTTCACTGTTTTCTAAAAAGTTTGAAACCCTCTAAAAAGTAAAGATCAGATCTGAAAATCAGCCTGCTATTCTTCCCTGCCATCTTATCCTCGCTACTATTTGTCATTAACCGCAATCGGTTTTTTCGAGGAGGATAGTTTTTAAATATCCAGAAAAGTGCATGCTACTGGTTTTTGTCAGAAAAACCAGAAAATCAGCAAGTACACCCCAAAAATAAAGTTTAAATCTGCGCCATAACATTGCAGATCTGGAAAGTACGCTGGCAAGTGAACCTTTTACGCGCAGCAGGAGAGCCCGTGGAGAAGTTGATCCTACTTTCGATTTGCTTCAAAGGCACAATTTCAGCGTGACACCGACACGTTTTTCAGCATTAAGCTCAGCTAGCCGGTCATCTAGGAGTGTCTCACCTCCATGAAGAAAAATTCTTTTACAAGGAGCATCTACATCCCTTTGTAGTGCCTTGCTGCTCAATGGAACCACCCTCCCAGCTCGTGTGCTTTTTCCAGCCTTCCAAATGGCAGTACCATGGGGAAATGCTATGGGTCCTCTCGCACTGCCACATCCAGTTCACGCGCTCCCTCATGGAAACCGAAAGAATTTTCCTAAATTCAACGGGAGTGGAAATCAAAGCATGGATTCCCACATATCTGCTTTCATTATGTCATGCAGTATTTTGGACGTGACTCACAAAGATGTGTCGGTTTGCCTTTTTCTGGAGACTCTACAAGGGCCCGCAGCTGAATGGTTTCAGCATTTGCCAGCCGCATCTATCACCAGTTGGGCAACCTTGCGGGAAGCTTTTGAAGACAGATACAAGCCTTCAGAAGATGCATTTGCGTTGCTATCACGTATCACCCACCTGAAGAAAGAGGCCAATGAGACTATGCGCGATTTTGTCGCCCGGTTCAATGCACTAATCAACCGTGTCCCGGTTGCCATGCTTCCAACGCCGGAAAATCAAAAGTGTTTCTTCGTGAACGCCATGAGCTCAAAAGTCAGCTTCTTGCTCCTTCAAGAGCGAGTAGCTACCCTACCTCTCGCTCATGATGCTGCCATTCGGATAGAAGATAATTTGATAATATCTGGCGAGTTGAAAAAGGAATCATCAAAGTCCAAATCTTCAGATCCCTCGCCTTCCACTTCGTCCGATCCAGCATTCCAAAAGATGGCGAATGATCTGCTCGCATTGAAAAAGCAGTTGGCCCAGGCTCCTAGTTCCTCATACCGGGATATCCCACGAAGGAGTTTTGTTCCCAACAATGTTTCACAAAGACCGCGCCTACCTGCAACTGCTCCACGGTTGGCGCTTGAGGCTCCTCCGGTCAACGCTCTGGCCGAGATTGAAGAAGAAGAGCAGTACTATGAAGAACCTTCGTCTCAAGGTGAAGATGATCAAGATGTCGGTGAGCCGACTGGCGACTCTACTATTGGATTCATGGAATTTGATGAGGATGAATCTAATGAAGAAGAGAGTACTCAAGGCTATGCAAGCGGACAATCATACACTGTTTTTACCCGCTCGCAAGGAAAGGAAGCAGAAGTTGCTGCCCATGTGCAGAAGGAGAAGGTTGTATCAAACGCACCTCCAACCATTGCTAGAAGAGGTAATCCTCTTCCTACTCAATTCCCTGTTAGGTCTTTTTCAAATAAGTCCTTTCCGCCCATCTCTCCTCCGAATCAGCCCCCTCATATTCCTATCAAGATCAGTAACCCTGTTCCACCATCGTGAAGTGAAGGACTCATTCCCTCACCAACGCAACCCTTGGCCGCGTTTGATATTATAGATCACGCTAAGAAGACCAAGATCCAAATGTCTGAAGCTGAGTACCTTCAGTCAAACCCCGAGCAGCTTGTAAGATTAACTAAATATATTCAGAGTCAGGCTGTTGCGTCTAAACAGGTTTCCCCAAAAGGAATCCTTTCCACTCCCCCTGAATCCCACATAAATGTTGCTTCAACATCTGCATCAGGTAAGATAGAACCTTTCTATCTCTCTCTCCTAATCAACGGCCATAAGTTGAGCAACTGTATAATTGATTCCGGAGCCTCCGATAATGTCATGCCAGCGAAAGTCGCTCATGCTTTAGGCCTCACTCTTACCAAACCTTTCGGCAGATGTTATTCATTGGAAACCAAGCAAGTGCCATTGATTGGTCAAATCAAAGACGCGCAATTTGCGTTCGCAGCATTCCCTGAAAAGAGGGTAAAGATGACCGTTCTCGTTGCTGACATTCCGGCAGCCTATGGAATTCTGCTGGGAAGAAGCTTTTGCAGCGAAGTTGGTGGAGAAATTCACATGGACTGGTCTAAAGCTAGAATACCCGTCAAAGGTGTGATGCAGACTTTAGAACCAGAATCGCAAAAGAAGTACTTGGTTACTAGCTCTGAGGACCCCAAAGCCCAAATCCTTTTTGAATCATCAGGGATGGGGAACTACTTCTTATCTACCGAGACGGATACAAAGGGCGTTTTTGTTCAAGAAAAGGATCTTAATGAGATCTGGACCTTGCAATTTGATGGCAGTTGCGCGACTAGTGGGTGTGGCGCCGGAATCGTGCTAATATCTCCCGAAGAGGAGGTAATTCCTCTTTCTTTCAAGTTGTAGTTTTTCAATACTAACAATGCTGCTGAGTATGAATCTCTGTTGCTCGGTATGTAAGCTGCAAAGGAAAGAGGAATTAAAAATTTGAAAATTCAAGGTGATGCTGAGCTAGTTGTAAATCAGGTCAAAAGGATTTACCAAGTGAAAAATGAGAGGCTCAGGCACTACCGTAACGCAGTATGGGACAGCATTGAAGAATTTGATGCCTTTTCAATAGGAGCAATTCCAAGAGCTCAAAATGATATGGCCGATTCATTGGCCGTTTCGGCATCTCTCATGCTCCCGCACCCGGGTTTGAAAACGAACAAATACACCATTGAAGTGGTTTTCCGCCCGAGCGTGCCAGACAACTCTCAGCATTGGCAGGTATTCAACGATGATAATCACCTCATTGCCTTTCTAGAAAAATCAGAAAATTTTGATGAGTTGTATTTTGAAGGATCCACCTCTACATGTCGCGAATCAATCAACAGTCAAAACCATGAATCGGAGGAGAAAGACGGCATATGTCAGCTCAAAGGAAATAAAATTCCGAAGGGCCTGGTTTCTCTGGAGCGCCTGTTCGACAGGCATGACCGTTTTGTAAAAAAGGAGAAGCGAGATGTTCCTGACTCATCCCCAGAAACAGAACCAGTCAATATAGGTTTTGAGGCACATCCGCAATTTGTAAACATTGGCAAATGTTGCACACCTGAAGAGAAGCGGAAATTTGTCAAGTTGCTGAAGAAATATATGGATGTATTGGCATGGTCCTATGCCGATCTAAAGTCTTTCAAGCCAAAGGACGTTCAGCACGATATTCCCTTGAAAGACGATGTCAAAGCCTTCCGCCAGAAGCAGAGGCACTATAATCCCAAGATTTCGGGCACCATTCAGGCCGAAATTCAGAAGATGCTGGACGTAAGAATCATCTTCCCTATCCATCACAGCACTTGGGTGGCGAATATTGTGCCAGTGCGCAAGAAAAACGGCGAGATACGCATATGCGTAGACTTCCGAAACTTGAATCAAGCTTCGCTGAAAGATAACTACCCTCTTCCCATAATGGATCAAGTTCTGCAAGCAGTAACTGGATCAGAAATGATGTCTATGCTTGATGGTTTTTCAGGCTACAATCAGATTGAAGTCTCACCTGAAGATCAATTCAAAACAGCATTCACTACTCCCTGGGGTACATTTGCCTACAGCAGGATGCCTTTCGGCCTAACTAACGCTGGTGCTACTTTTCAACGGGCCATGGACTTCACATTTAAAGGTATGATGGGGAAAGTCATTTTAGTTTATCTAGATGACTTAACCGTGTTCTCTAAACAACGAAGTGATCATTGTGATCACTTGGAGCAAGTATTGGCCAGATGCCGAGAACATGGAATTTCCCTAAATCCCAAAAAATCTGTTTTTGGGGTTACTGAAGGGAAGTTGCTAGGGCACGTGGTTAGCAAAGAAGGAACAAAGATAGATATTGAAAGGGTTAAAGCTATTCAGAGCCTTACTCTGCCTACAAGAAAGACTGGTGTTCATTCTTTCTTCGGAAAGGTGAACTTTCTTAGGCGTTTTGTTCCTGACTTTTCCGAGAAGACTCGCCACATACTGAACATGATGAAAGGATCACCAACTTTCAGATGGAGCGGAGAAGGGAAAAGGTCATTTGAAGAAATAAAAACTTCTGTTGCTCATGCACCGGTCCTGGTATGTCTGGATTTCTCTAGGGACTTCATCATGTATAGCTACGCATCAGAACATACTGTGTCTGCAATCTTAATGCAAGAGAATTCAGAAGACATTGAATCCCCGATTGCATTCATGAGTTCTCCCCTCAAGCCTCACGAGTTGAAGATGACTCAATTGGAAAAGCATGCCTTTGCCGTTGTCAAAGCGGTGAAGAATTTCAGGTATTACATTCTAAACTCGCATACGACGGTGCTGGTCCCGGACACTGCGGTGAAATCAATTCTAACTCAACAGGAGTTAGGAAGTTTGAGAGGGAATTGGATCGCAAAGGTCTAGGAATATGACCTGGATATTAAACCTACCAAGCTGGTGAGGGGCAAAGGCCTGTGTCAGCTAATGGCTGAAAATGAAAATTCAGAAAATCCTAAAGGAAAAGAGGATTGTACCAACGAAGAGCAAAGCCCTCTAGGGGAACCTGATTCTCTGCCTCTAGTTTTATTTGTTGCAACTACTGATGAGTGGTACTCCGACATCGCTTTCTTCCTTACCTACGGCGAATGCCCAATGCACCTAACTGCAAAGGAGAAGCGCACTATAAATCTCAGGGCAGCTAAATATGTCATCTGGGATGACGGTTTATATAAGCGCGGGATAGACGGTGTCTTCCTGCGATGTGTTGACAAGCCCCAGCAAGTAAAACTGCTGGAAAGTTTTCACAATTCAGCCTGTGGAGGTCATTTTTCTTCTTCCGTGACAGCACACAAGATCATCCGAGCCAGGTACTATTGTCCAACGCTCTTTCAAGATGCGGCTACCTGGGTGGCAAAGTGTGAACCCTGCCAACAATTTGTCGGCAAGCCCAAGTTGGCTGCCCTTCCCCTAAGGCCGGTCATCATCAATGAACCATTCAGGCAATGGGGAATTGATTTTATTGGCGCACTCAATCCTCAATCGAGTGCTGGACATAGCTATGTCCTTACAGCAACGGATTACTTCACCAAGTGGGTGGAATCCATACCTGTCAAGCACGCCACTTCTGAGATGGTTTGCAGTTTTATCAAAGAAAATATCATTGTCAGGTTCGGCGTTCCAAACAAAATCGTTGCTGATAATGCTTCTAACTTCTCCTCCCGAGAAGTTATTAGTTTTTGCTATGAATATGGAATAACTTTAGCACATGCCTCAGACTATTACCCTCAGGGAAATGGTCAGGCGGAATCCAGTAATAAGAACTTGGTGACCATCATACGGAAATTGGTAGATGAAAATCAGCGGATGTGGCACAAGTCTTTGTACGACGCTTTGTGGGCGGACCGCATTACTCCCAAGAGATCTCTCGGCATGTCACCTTTTCAAGTGTTATATGGCACTGATGCCGAGCTTCCCATTTCTGCGGAGCTTCTTGCTCTACGCTTGGCACGAATAATCGAAGATGAAACTTTTCAGAATTCTATAGAAAAGAGAATCATGTATCTTGCGGAACTTGAAGAAAAGAGAGTAAGGGTGGTCGACAGGATCACTGAGCATCAGAATCAAGTAAAGAGGCTTTTTGACAAGAAGGCCAAGCAGAGAAATTTTCAAGTGGGAGATCTCGTCCTCTTGTGGGACAAGCGAAGAGAGCCAAAGGGCATGCACGGAAAGTTTGATTCCCTATGGAGAGGGCCCTTCAAAATCAAGCAACTCAATGGAGAGAATAGTTTCTATCTCTCGTATCTGGATGGAGCTGAACTCCCGCTTCCCTATAGCAGGCAACATCTCAAGATCTTCAGGAAGTAGAGCTTTCTCTCTTCTTTGTACAGTTTGCTTTTTGTTGTGTGTTTTCTTTCGTCGTGTGTTTGCTTTCGATTTGTTTTGTGTTTCCTTTGTTCTCCCTCCGGTCCCCCTTGTTTTTGACTCCGTACCCAATGGATAGGCACATGTGATCTGGGATTCTCTACCCCCGAGTTCGCTCAGGAGTAGTCCCCAGAAGGAGCCAGCTGTTATCCCGTAAAATTGACAAGGGTAATTTTACCGATAACCATACCGAAAATTTTGTTTCGATCCCTCGTTAGGGATCCTTCGCGTTCGAAACATTGCAAAGTCCCTTCCCGGGAAATCTAGTTTTCGAACTTAGTCTTTTTTGAGCCTTTTTTGGCTGGGCGCATGGATTTGCCTTGTAACACATAGTTTTGATGCGCCCCCTTAAAAGCCTTTGGCGCATGGTTTTCCATGTTAGCACGTCTTTTGGTGCGCCAAAGGATGTTGAGTCAGTTTTTGGTGCGCCAAAGGGCGCATATAATCTCGCTGCAACACCAAGTTTTGGTGCGCCAAAGGGCGCACATAACTTCATGTCGACAATACATTTGGTGCGCCAAAGGCACGCTCATTCTTCTGTTGTCAATTACTTCCGTGCGCCAAAGGGCGCACGCTTTCTCCTGTCGACAGCAGTTTTCATGCGCCATTTCAAAAGTGGTTGGCGCATTGATGACAAGTTTTTCTATAAATATCAGTGCGCGCCCATGTCATTTTCATTCTTTTGTCAGCACGTGATCACTCTAGATTTGTCAGCTCTGCTCTGTCATTATCTCGCCCTGTGGACCCGCTTTCCAATTTTGACATATATTTAAGGTAAGAGATTATTTCTCTTTTTCATTGAGTGCTTTCATGTGCTTGATCTATGTTCTGTTGGTGTGCATGGTCTGTGTTTGATCTGCTAGTCTGTGTTTAAATGAAATATGTTTAAGCCTTTCCCCCTGTGCTGTCCTGTTCATTTTCTTCTGTTCCTCCTCCTCTCCCTCCCTCTTTCCGGGTCTGCTGGAAAAGGAGTCGTTTTGTAACTGGCTTGGTCTGCTAAAGCTTTTTGTAAAACCTTACTCGTCCAAGTAATTTTTGAAGTGGAAGAGAAGAATAAAGAAGAGATTTGAGTAGTTGGTTTTTTTTTCCATGGCGCACTGGCGCGCCTTGTTGTAAAGAAAACAGATGCGCCCCTTTGGCGCATCTATCTGCCATGCTGCAAGTATAAATCCCGCGCCTCCTTAAAAGCTTTGGCGTACCCTTTATCCATGCTACATGATGCTTCCATGCGCCAAAGGGCGCACCCAGCTTTCATGCAACACAAGCCTTATTCGCGCGAGTATAAAGTTAGAAAGGCGCGGGCGCACCCTCCATTGCAGTAACATGATGTTGTGTACAACCTTCATGTGCCGCACCAAGGCCTTTGGCGCACCATTTGTTAATGTTACACAATCTTCCCATGTGCCAAAGGGCGCACCGAACCTCAATGTAACATACTTTTCCTGTGCTCCCTTCTATAAAATGCAACCTGCTTCCTCCATGCGCCATGCGCCTTTGGCGCCAGTTTAACCTCTGCGACATTCCTTTTCTATGCGCCTTATCTATTTGGCCTATAACATGCATTTTTCATGCGCCCTGCGCCCTGAGCCTTAAAATCTCTTACTCTTTCTTCTGCTAGCATTCCAATGGAAGACCAAATGACTAATTCAACCTTTTTGGATTGGGTCTCACTTCTTCTTCGTGCAGATCAGCAGCTGAACTCGAAAAGACACATGTCTACGTCAAGCAAGAGACCCACCAAATCAAGAGGAAAGGCCAAGCTGACAGAGGAAGAAATGAAGTATAAATATCAAAGGGTCAGAATGCCCGAATCACTGGCTGAATGTAGTATGGATGTCAGGGACTAAGAGTTGGGTCACATTGACATGGATGAGTTCTGGGTTAGAACTCAGAAGGTTACAAGAAGTCCATGGATGGACAAGCTAATAGGCAGTGCCTTGCACTTTGCCGGAGGAATCCCTGTCAGCACTGTAAACAATGAGTTCATGATGGTGATTGCGCAATCTTTCAACAAGGACACAAGATGTGTCGAGAACAGCAAGGGCGAGGTAATCATAAACCTCACTGACCGTCATTTTGAGTTGATGCTTGGCATCCCTCACCACCGGAACTACGTGGCTGTTAGCCAACAGGAATGCATCAAGGCCTGGGAAGACAACGAGGACCAGTGCATGCAGTTGATGAATGAGGTCTACCTTAAGAACAAGAAGGTGGTGACCCGGTGGCCTCAGACTATCCACCGAAGTGATTTCTCAGAGGAACTCAGTGATACTATCACCTTCCTGAGCAGAGTCTTCGGGCTTTCAGATGCCCACTATTTCCATAAGTGGATGCTGCGGTACTTGGAGACAATAAATAAGAATTTGCCCGATCAGCGTTTCTGCTGGGGGGAAAGAATAAGCAGCACAATATCTGAGCAGCTGCAACAGTTTGCCACAACGGGAGTGTTCCACATGAACTCCTACATAGTCTACGCTGCCGCATCTGAAAGAGATTATCCAGGGCTGCACCGAAGTGGAACTTGGCCTCAGGCCAAAATATATGAGTATTATCCAGAGCTGAAGCTAGAGAATAGCATCCCTCAGTTTGCTAAAATCAATGATGCTTTCTTCTATCATATCATGTGCATGTTACGGCCAAACTTAACTCATGGCCGCACGACCAAGAAAACAGCGTTAGCCGTGGAGAAGTGGGGGGCCCTGTTCACCCAATTTCCCACGTTCACCTATCTAAGGGCTGCCAACTTTTTGGGAGAGCCAACCAGGCTACCAAGGTATGCTGGGCCTAAGCTGATTCTACTAGAACTATCAAAACAGCTGGTCACGTACCATGAAAAGTGCCTCAAAAGAAAGAAAGGCAGAACTCCTTTCCCCCTCACAGTGGGCCGATACACATGCTCCTCTTATCACAAGGCAAAGGAAATGTTCGCGGAGCTGGAGCTACTCAACTTGAAGCATGACTTCCCAGCCAGGCCTACCTTCGACCCAAGAAGCTACCTGCCAAGGGCGAAGCTCGATCCGATCCATGTCCCTCAAATTGAGGATATTTACATTGACATTCTCCATGAGGTGGAACTCAGAAGAAAGGATCACTCTCGCTTAGCATTGGCGGAAATCATCCAATACGGAGTGGCCATTGTCCCCGAAGGCTTCCAGACTACGGAAGATGAAGTAGATAAGGTGTATAATGACACAGATGGGGACAATTGGCCCTTCCCAGCTATTGACAGAAGCAAGGCTCCTCAAACAATTGAGGAGAGGGTGAAAGAGACTATGCGGAGAACGGAACATTGGTGCCGCATGAACGGATTAATCTACCTCGGGGTAGATTTCACAACTTCCCCGTTGGGCAATGCACCTCCAAGGTCAAAGAAGCAGCTGAAAGGAAAAGGTGCAGAAGGTGAACCTAGCACCATTCAGGAGGAAGCCCCTGAAAGTCCTCTTCCTTCAGAGCCAGAACAGGTTATAACTCTGGAGGAAAAATTGACAGAGGATAGTCCTATACGCCCATCCACCCAGGATGTCGGCGTCGCTACAACTTCAGAGGTCCCTTCTATCCCTTCTTCTTCTCTTCCTTCCCCTCCTCGGGTGTCTCAGGCGACCACCCCTTTGGTCGTGCCCTCTGCCCCTTCTTCTACCCTTTCCCCTGCCTCTTCGTCTATCTTCTCCTCCCTCGCTGATTTGTCTTCCTCTATTTCTTCCCTCATCTCCGAGCTCCCTTCCCTTCCTATGTCTTCTACAGTTGCGGTCTCCCTTCCTCCCGTGGGCACTTCTTCGGCTATTCTTTCCATGCCGCCGCCGCGTGTCTCCACGTTTTTCCCCTCCTCTACCGTTTCTGCCTCCCCCTCTGTCTCTGGTCCTTCTATAGGACCAGCTTGGATCTCTCAGCAGCTAAGCCAACAAAAGAGGAAATTCCCCATCACTCCGATGGACTTTTCGGTAATTCCGGCTAAAGGAGCAAAGAAGCACAAGCCGGTCACACGCTTCTCGAAGAGCGATGTAGGCGAGAGGGTCATGGAAATAGCATACCCCAATCCCCTCAAAGAAAAAGAAGATCTGTCTCCGACAGATTTCACCGTGACTCAGGTCACAATGGGGACATCCTCAGAAAGTCTCCAGGGGGAAGCTCTTTCCGCAGTTGATGCACTCTGCAAAAAGCTTCAGGAAACAAAAGAGGAGAAAAGGCTACTGCAGGAGCAGAACAAATACCTGCTTCAAGCCTTACAGAAGATGGGGAGTGCACCTCCCACAACTACCGCTGGGACTCCTGAGCTGCTCAGTTAGGAGAAGATCAATGAGTATTCAAAGATCGGCGAGCAGGGTATGGCTGTTTCTGCTTGGAGGAGCCAGATCCTCAAGGATAGTGAAAGAGTAATCGCCGAATATATCAGTTTATACCTAAACATCGAGAAGGAGAATAAGGAACTCCAAGTATTAGCAGGTCCGATATCAGAAGAGTTAGAACATGCTAGACTCCAGCACGAGACCTTCCAACAAATTTTCGACTGTTCAGTCGAAGATCTGGTCAAGTTCAGAGTCTTCGGTCATCCAAGGGCCCCTCAACAAAACTATGTCCACTCTGGACTATCAGATAGATCAGCTGGAATTTGTTTTAGAAAAGATAGACAAGGTAAAGGAAGAGGCCCTGGATGCAATGCATCAAATGGAGAAAACTGTTCTCGCCATGACTCCAGGGTTGCTCACTCCTTCCCTTACCTTGAGATCAGCTGATGATACTATCCGGATCTTCAAGGAAATAGCTTCTCAAGGGACAGGGCCAGAGGTCACATTCGACACTGAATCTATCAACAACCTACTGGCCTGTAGGGACTTCATCGGGTTCCTTATCGAGGCGGAGAAAGATTATTCCAAACTCCCGGAAAAGCTCATAGATGAGCGGGAGACTTGCGAAGCAATCAGTGAACGGCACAAGGATCCATCACAGGATCAATTTGGACCGATGATTAGCAAGTTTTTGGAATACCGCGCTTAGTTCCACATATCATCACCTGAGCAGCATCAGAAATAGGCAACCCCTTTTCGGCCGCAGGATGATGATGATGAGTAGCTTCTTCTTCTTCTTCTTCTCTCTATTCTCCGACTTTCTTTTCGTAATATCTAAAATGTGTTGGCACAAATGATGACATCATCCATGTTGCATCATGGGATGATGTCATCCATCCAAGTGGTCAAAGTCAACATGACTTTTAGATATTTTGTAAATATCTTTGTAAATAAGTGGTTGGCTCCATTTTGCCTTCTCTCTCCCTCATCTTCTATAAATATGAGAATACTTGTTGTATTCAAAAAGTGAACATTTTTCAGATAGAAATAGAAGTGAGGAGAGAAAGACTTTGAGCTTTCTTGTAACAGAAAAGAACAGTAATACAATTATTCAGACTTTGTGCTCAATAGCTGTGTTATACATTAGATCTTTCTTACGTTAGATCTGTATGTGTTTAATCTGTTGGATTCATATCTACTTTTCCGTCATTTGTTTATCAGTATTTCTTTGTTTATTTATGCAAGTAGGTTTGGCTCTGTTTACTACCAAACTAAAAACATAAATCTTCTGACCTTTCTGCTTTGGAATTCATTTCTTTTCTTCCTTCGGATCTGTTCTTTCTCTTTTCCCTCTTTCTCTTTCTTTCTTTTCGCAGCCTGGAACACTCTACTGGGATGAGATCGCAACCCCTGAAGGCAGAATCTATGAGACTTGCATAGGTTCCTGCTAGTAGAAATAGCAATAAACCAGTTTCGCTTTGCTATCTCAAAGAGGGGCTAAGCCCTGCAACACTGTTGGCTCGTCTATCCATAGATCTGTCCACGCGATAGATTTTCGGACCAACATGTTGGAAAAGAGATGCGTGTATTGTTATCACGTGATGACACGGTTGGTGTTCATGGTGTAATGTATTATTTGATGTCTTTGTTCCTGTATTTTTAAGAACTAAATATTTCATATATGTGTAAAGAATGTTGTTTAATGCATCCTTTTGTTGTAGGTAATGAAGGAACATTCCACTGTTTGTAGTGGTAAGAAACGAAAGTCTCCTGGAAAATGTCAAAGGGACAACGATCGCCATCGTTTCCTTAATTCGCAGGTTTGAGAGCAAGATAAAAGGAAGGAGATACATGGTCAGCTTTGTACACATTTTTCGATTGAAGGTGTTGGTACAGACCTTATACACTCTTCAGATGTGGAACAGAGTTACACGTCATACCAAGGTTAGGTGTACAATCTTGTGAAAAAATTTCCCCACCGTATGATAGATTAAGAATCATACCAGCTGTCAATGTACGACTTGAAGATCGAGATGGTCAGATAGGAAGTGTCAAAGACAAAGATAGAGATTACTCTTTGAATGTGAGAATTTTGCCTACTGTAGTTGAGACAAATGCGAACCCCATAAATGTGGGACATAGTGGAAGTTGTAGCTACGGGAGAGGGTCATTACAGGATATTTCTGTTGGAATATCTGATATTCCTCATCCGATGTTAAATGAAATGTCACATCAGCAACGCAACAACTTAGTCGTGAATAGATGTGCAGGTGAAATTTTATTTGTGATATATTTTTAAAAAATTATGCATTAAAATAATATGAGAAGTCAGAGATGGTGTGTTTCTATTCTCCAGTTGATAGATTCCTAGTCAAAGTTTTTAAAAATATGATTTGTTACAGTTGGTTGGATTCTTATTAACCAATATCTCTTTACATGTTATGTATATCTAAATTTTTTGAAATTTTATAAAATATATCACAAGGTGAAATTGCTATACATAGATATAGGAATGAGTGGGAGTAGATATGGTAGAGGGTTGTTGCAAGATATTTTTGTTGGAATATCTGATATTCCTGATCCGATGTTGAATGAAATCTCATGGCAGCAACAAAAAAAGTTGATCGTGAACCGAACTGCATGTGAAATTTTTTTTGTGAGATAATTTTTAAATGTATACATCAAAATAAGTTGTGATGTCAGGGATGGTGCATTTTTATTCTCCAATTTATAGATTCCCTGCAATAGTTTTGAATTTATGATCTATTGGAGTTGGTCAGATTTTTCTTAACCAAAATGTCTTTGAATGTTATGTATATGTGAATTTTCAAAATTTTCTAAAAATGTCTCACGAATTGCTATTCTTATACATAAACGTAACAACGAGTGGAAGTAGCTATGGGAGAGGTTCATTGCAGGATATTTCTATTGGAATATCTGATATTCCTCATCGATGTTGGATGAATGTTGCAGCAGCAAAAAAAACAACTCAGGCGTGAATCAAAGTGCAGGTGAAATTTTCTTTGTGATATATTTTTTAAAATTTATGCATTAAAATAAGATGGCGACGTCATAGATGGTGCATTTTTCGTTTGTTAGGTCTTTATGACTCGGTATATTTGTGTGTAGGTTGTCAAGGAGATGTCTTATCCAGAAGTCTTATGCAAAATGGAATGCATAGAACATGTCCAAGAGCATCAGGTTCATGTGAATTGCGTGTTGGGATCCAAAGTGATTTACGTGAGAATTTGGAGAATAACATGAATGCTGTGATTCAGAATTTACCCGAGAAAATGAATTATATGGATTTTTTTGCAAATGTAGACGGTGAGGGCTGGAGGTCTATGAACAGGGAGAATATGGAGTTTCATGCAATAGATTCAGTAGAGGGAAACACAACATCCATATCCCAGGGATGGTGAGCATG